>BGPR01011668.1:27435-47696 GCA_013235015.1 Araneus ventricosus | reverse complement strand
ATATGAAAAAAGTGTTTGGTAAAACATTTTTATTTCGCCTTCGTATTGTGAGTTAAAGTTTGAATGAATATATGCAGACAAAAATAAATAAAAATGCACTAATTTCTTTTCTTTTTTTTTTTGTACTATAATCAATCGAAATGAAAGGAAAAAAATATTGTGGGAAAAGCATGTGTTTGTCTACGCATTCTCTGCAAACATTAGTTAAATGTTTAAATATTTTAGATGTGATAGTTAATATGAAAACTGATATGTAAGGTTGTATGCTCATAGATAGCAGTTATGATGATATGCTGCACAATTAAGGATAACTGGTAAAGATTTATGCACTTGGCCGGTAACTATATAAAACGTGGAAATTATACCACTGCTAATCCCGAATGTGTATTATTTTATTATTATAGCGAATAGAATTTTCATTTCCTGACTAAGAAGCATACAACAAAATATAATTCTACAACACAAATAATTCACAATATAAATATATTTTAAAAACTGAAGGTGAAGTAGAAATAAGTGCTATATCGAAGTTAATTTCACAGTAATTAAAAACACACTATTTGGTGTTTCCTAACATTTCTAAGCAATTATACTTGACTTTTATGACAATCTCAGAATAACATATCAGTATATATTTATATAAATTGTTTAACAAATAAATATTTTGATCGCTTCAATATATACTTTTATAGAATATAAACCTTTTTATTTAATTAAAAAATTATTAATAAGATATATGTATTTCAGAAAGCAGATTCAGAACTAAATAAATTATAAAATTTATTTAATTACAATATATAATTTTTTATTTAATTAAAAAAATATAAGATATATGTATTTCAGAAAGCGTATAAAAAATTTATTTCGTGGACGGAAGCATAGATTTAGCAGTCGTATGCGATCTGTGAAAACATTCACAAAATTGGACTTGTAAAAAAACAGGATAATTTCATTTCCAATAGGGAAGGAAAGTGTGCGTAAGCGCCAAATCTTACAACTCCATTTGTGCGCATCTGCTGCCAGCGCCCTCTGTATAATCAATCATGTTTGTCGCTTCAGGGCTCAGAAAAGACTCCGCAGTTCCTATTAGCCTGAGGCGGTGCCTATATATAACGCTACCCCCGCAGAAATGTTTACAAAAACAAGGATTTACAATGAAAGGCATTTCACTTCAGATCTTATTGACGCTTAGTTTCTTTTTTATTTTAATGTTACTGACGCAATGAAGTTAGATAAAGGATCAATAATTTCGAAGAAATCCGTAAAAGAATACAAAATGATCGTAATATCAAAAGTAAAGAGTTATATGAGTCTCAAATTCCGAATTTTACAGGTATTTGTACAGGATGCTAATAGAATAAATGTATGCCAATCTAGTGTGCAGCCTTGCAGATAGCAATCAATAATATTTTTATGTAAGGAGTGGCAGCTTAGAATTGGCGCAAAATTTGTATTTGCGGGTATTCACTTTTTATTTTTAGCTTGTCTGCTAGTTTATTTCACTGGGTTTGCACTGTATCTCAACAAAATGTTAGATTTTGCAAATAAAATTGTCTGTCCATCTCAAACGAAAGGTCATATACAGGTAATATTTAAAATCAAGCTGATTAGCGCGTTTTTCTTCTTGTTTCATAGTATCTTATATTCGTTTTTTGTTTCTTTCTTTCATTCTAGATTATATTCGGACCAATGTTTTCTGGAAAGACGTAAGCACAGATTACTTTTAATCTTTGAAAGTTTAATAAATTTAAGAAAATTTATTTCTTTTAATATTTCAGAATTGCTGATTTTTTCGTGATTTTACATTTTATATAATCAAAAGTTCTTAAAAGAAGTTTTGCGTAAGGTTAAAAGCTGCATGATAATTTCATGTAATGCGAGTAATGATTATCTTTTTAAATGTCAGGTGAGGTACAGTACTTGTTTAGATGCATTGCTTTAAAATTTTAGTTTTAAAATTTTTCTTTTATTGCTAAATATAATGATTGTAAATTTAATAGTGGCAACTTAATAAGGTGACCAACTTTTAACTTCCAACAAAAGAAGGACACGAATAAATTGAAGCTAAAAAATATCATAAATAAAAGAAACAATTAATTCATTGCAACAAATAATGCAGAATACACTATAATATGATAAATGCATAATAAAAACATTTGTAACATAATTTATTGTACACTTTTTGAGGAAGAACAGAACTTACAAAATGAGGATTGTGTGTCCTCCCCCAAGGAGGACGGTTGGCCACTTTACAACTTAGTTGTATGCATCGCAAAGAAGAGAATCGGTCTGTTTAGTTTATACCTTAGTTCCAATTCTAACCTACCTCCCAATAACTGGGTTTCTCCATCCAAATCTAAGAACAGGTTCTGTGATATGTAGTAAAACATGCATTAGTTGATTTAGAGGTGTCCATTAACAATGTACCGTACTAGTGTGCTGCATGTCGAGAAGAAACACCTGGATATGAAAAAAAAAACTATTGTAATGGATGCTGCACCACTTATCCAAAATGCAAAAATGATGCGATCCCAAAGATGAAGGAACCACTTCATGACATTCACTACCGATTGTACCAGAGATTCTTAAAGTGATTGACCACTCTGTCCAAACCATCAACTTAACTGGTACTGCTACGGGTATTCTATGGCTTCCATATTGCTGGCAACAAGTTGTACACAATACTAGTGACAACATTATAAACATTTCAAACAAGTACTTGCATCTTATCAGCTGTAATTATATGGTTGTGTTGGTTAAATTTCTAACCTTTGTATTTTCATATGTGTGCAGCTTCTTTTGATGGTAATAATGCAAATCATATTTATATATTATCAAAATCATTATTTGTATGTATTAAAACTATTCTATAGCTTCATATGAATTAAGTTTTCTGGTTAATTCAAAATTTTCTTTCAGTACTGAGCTGATTCGGCGTTTAAGGAAGTATCAAATTGCTAACCATAAATGTCTGATTATAAAATATTCTCATGATACAAGATACAGTGAGAAAGAGATAAGTACTCATGATAGGTAAGAGCATTTTTTTTGAACTAATGACTATCATAGTGAATTATGACTGCTTGCTTAATTAAATTGCATTGTATTTATGTATTTAGCTGTATGTCTATACAAATTGGTTTAATAGATATTTTTTTTGTATATGCGTGTGTACTTAATCCTAGACAAGATCTTGTGCCAGAATAATAATTACATCTACTCTAATCTAATCTAGAATTTTCTTTCCTTAAGAATAGTTGTGGTTTTGATCTATTGTGATACTTTTATTCTTCTGATTTATATTTTTTATTGTAATACCTCTCACTTCTCCAAAGTAATTTTTGTGACTAACAGTCTTCAGACTTTACTTTCTTTTAGACAGACTTTTACTTTAGAATGTGGTTTCAAAAATACGTTTTTGCTTTAATATTTTATTGTTACTTTGGCGGTTTTACTGTAATGGTCTGATGTTTTAGGCAAACTTTGGATGCTATTTCGGTTGCTACTTTGTCTCATCTGAAGAATCAAGCTGAAAATTATAGTGTCATTGGTATAGATGAAGGACAGTTTGTAAGTTTGATCGATACTCTACCACATAGAATGACTGTGGGGCTTTCTATTAGAAACTAAGTGATCATTTCATATTGTTAACTTTCTTGTTCCTCATCTTTTTAACAAACTATTTAAAATATTATTTTAATTTTTTTCTGTCAATGACAAGGACTTAATTATCAGTAATAAATTCTTTTCCTTCAAATAAGTCTTGTACTTCAAAATTTTGCTTTTATTTAAAGTGGTTTTTTTTTTTTTTTTTGGCAGTTATGTTTCTTTTTGATTTAATAAATTCTGTGTTATTATAATTTATGGAGTGCTGCCAAATTTTGTAACTATATATCTTATTCCTTTAGTTTGCTTTTTTTAAAATCATATAATCTAAGTAATGTAATAAATTTGCTATCTAAAACATATAAGTATTATGGAAAAAGTTAATTGATTTCTGACATTAATTTCTTTAATTAAATTTTTTTCAATGAAAGAAAGTGCCTACATATATATATATATATATATATATATAATGCCTACAGTTCCTTTAGAAAAAAACCTTTTAATGGAAAAAAACATTAAAATTTATTTCCTGTATTATTTTTAGGTATCTTTTTTTTAATTTGAGCACTTTCCTTTGTTTTAACATTTCCCACACAAGAAGGGGCTGTTCTGATTTTCTCCCCCCCCATAATTATGGCTTTCTTGTATTTTTTATTTATTTTTAGTTTTAGAAACTCAGCTAGAAGGAAATAAATTTATGTTAATTTTTATATAATTAGTGAATTTCATCATATTAAAAAGTCACAGATTATTCTAATGCATTTTTATTCCTTTTAGTTTCCAGATGTTGTTGGATTTTCAGAAGAAATGGCAAATATTGGCAAAATTGTAATTGTTGCAGCCTTAGATGGAACATATCAAAGGAAGGTAATTGATTCACTGCAGCACCTTTTTTGTTATTCCAGAAAACTTTGTTTTTATTTGCTAATTCATTTTGAAATTTAAAAACCCATTATTAAAATTTAATTATGGGTGATGATTTAATGTTTTTTTAAAAATTTAATATTAACTTATCTTGAAATTTTTCACAAATGTTGAGATTAATTCAGCAGTGTTTAATTTTCCGACTGATATCATATTTTATCCAATAACTTACCAATTAAAATTGTTGCAATTTTGTCACAAGTACACTCCTCAGTTTTGCTTAAACTTTCAGTTGATAAAATAAATTACCAGAAATATATATAGAGAGAGATATAGTAAAACTTCGATTGATTGTCACCATCCAGACTAGGGCTATGACAGATAACTGAACAGATATATAATGGGAATATCTTGATACATATGTACAGTAACATAATGTCACTGCTCACTTGGCACGAAAATGAAAATAAAATCCTTTAAAAGTGACCATATTCTATTTAATTTTGTAAAAATGATCAATGTGAACTTCAATATAAAAATGTACAGAAATGTATTGTAATACTATAAATCTACATTACTTTAAAATAATCTGTCATCTCCTTCTATGTCTTTGAGGCTCAAGATCTCTGTTGCACATCGTATGCAGAAGTGGGATCTGTGTTGCATTTGCCTCCTCTAGCATTTAAAACCAGTCTATTCACTTTGATAGCATTGTTCTGCTACTGTTTGGCTAGTTCTAGGTTTTTGGTTAAGAACTGATCCTTCATTGTCATCAATTTCTTCAATGGTAGTCACACTATAAACAATTTCATTATCATTCAAAATTTCAAGGCCCCCATCCCACAATTTTAAATATGTCTGTTTGTTTGTTGATATTTTTCTTTTAGATGATGACGGATAACTGAAACAGATGGTTAATGAAAGTTTTGCTGTAGTGTAAAATGATAAAGTGTTGATACTTTAAACCATCCTTTTGTTTCAAAGTGGATTATTTGCTGAATAAATCTGGAGTTGGTAACTTTACAATTTTGCAACTGACAAAGAATAAATTTAAAAGGAGGTATTTGTTTTCTAGATCTGAAATGACAGAAAATTTAACTTTTGAGAAGGAACATTTGTCTCTGAACTGTCTTTTTTTTCTGTAATGTTTTAAAAAAATAACAAATCTGTATGCTTATGTTAACCATTAGCAAATTAGCATTTATTTCAATAGTCATTTCATTTTAGAATTCATAAAACTGTTTTGAAGTGGCACTGATCTGCTTGTATTTCTCTTCTCATACAGCTTCATTTAACCAATAGGTCACAGCCTCCTTATGGGTCATACAAAATTTGTCAGTCCCGAGTTCTGTTTGATTCTTAAATATTATCAAGTAAAAACACATCAGAGAATCATTTCAATTTAAAACATCTCATAAAAATTTGCACCATGACTGTACAATTTTTTTTTTTAATTGTCAGGAGGGTTATGAGTGGTTAAGATTTAGAAGCCTTGCTTTAGTGCAGTGTTTTCCAACCTTTATTTCCTTCTCTGCCCCTTGTAATTCCCCCGCCCCTTGAGTAACACCTATTGTCATTTTCCCATGAACTTGGAAAACAAAGTTCTGTAACTTATTTTTCATTTTATAGTCTCATATATTTTTTGTTTTTCGCCATTAACAACATTTCTTTCCTATACCCCTATCTGATCCATTTCCTACAGGTTGGGATTGTCTCTTTAATGCTTGGGAACAGAAAAATAAATAGTTTACTATTTGATATGAAAATAAATAAAAATTCCCAAAGAAATAGTTGCCTCAAACTATATTGATTTATATGATTTTTAAACATATTTTGTTTTTTCTTTTTCTTTCCAATGATAATAAATATTGAGGTACAAATATATCTTATGATATTAACTGCATGATATAAAACACTGAGGACTTAGTAGAGAATTTAAGATTTTCAATCATAATCATCTGTCATTAATCTTTAATACATACGATACTGCTTTGATTTTAAGACTGAATTATTTTTTTGCCTTTGTAGGGTTTCAGCAACACCTTGCAACTTGTTCCTCTAGCTGAAAGTGTTATCAAACTGACTTCTGTGTGTATGCTGTGTTTTGAAGATGCTTCTTACACCAAAAGGATAGGAAATGAAACTGAAGTAAGTTTGTACCTTAAAATTGAAGCATTAATTGAAAGGAAGTAAAATATTATTGAAATTTTAATCAAAAATTTTTGTGATTTATATGAGCATCCAAAGAGAGACTAGAAAATTTTTGATATTTTAACTAGAAGTATGTGCACGGCGTTGCCCACAGCATAATGACTTCAATAAAATAAAAAAAAACCAAAGTTTTGAAAATGAAATCAAAGCATATATATATATATATGTTATTGATTTCGCCCTCAATTTTTAGTGAAAGTACACGCAGGAACTTGAGCGAGATGAATAACGTGTTCTTTTAACTAAAGATATCAGCATATATGCGTGACTATCAAAAAGTATAAAACAAATCAAATGATTCTTGGATTAGTAAAATGAAGATTAATGTAAAATGAATTTTTAAGATTAGCTGACACAATAAAATGATCGAGAGTATGACGTGACTTTCGCTTGGTGCTGCCAGCCAAATAGATAGTAGAAATGTATTCTGAGAACTGAGAGTAACCTTGGGTTGGTCGAAAGCTTTGTCGATTCGGATATGAAAGAATGTTTTGAACTGATCAATAAAAAAATTCATAGAAAATCGGAGGAAAAAAGATATTTTAACCATTCTTGTTTTAAAACAGGGATAAATATTCTGGTTTATACCTAAAAAAAATTGAAAATGATAGTGTTATTAGAATGCCGGATACAAGAAAATAATTGAAAGTTAAAGATATAAAGGAAAAGTGACTATTATTTTAAAATTCAGTAAATTATGTTGGAAATTCAAAACAAACTTCATTAGAACGAAAATTGTTTGTTCTATCCGATGTTGCATTGATTGTTTCTCAACGATCGTTAGAAAAGATATTACAGCCGTAAACGTGCCAAAAATGATCCAAAACAACACAAAACAATAAATTTAATTAAATTAAATTGAAATTTTCTAGATTAAATTTTAAAATTCTGGCTTCAAGGTTCATTGAGTCACCATTATGACTACCTGTGTGCCAAATTTCACGTCTGTAAGTGTGGTAGATTTGTCTGGACATCACACACACGCAAACATTGCCTTTTATAAGTATAGATGTGGAACCAATTAATTAAAAGAAATATATTTAACTACTTATATACAGAAAAGCACAATTGCAGTTCTGTGATACTATACCTGTATGTCTGCAATCACACAGCTTAGGTATTTCATGAAATAAATTGAAACTGTGATTGTTTCCATTTTAACCCATTATGTCATTTAAGTTCTTAAATATAAGCATTGCCAAGTAGAATATTAGCTAAGGTGTAAAAATATAATGGCGGGTAAATGGTATATACAGTTGAATTTGGCTAATTAAAAGTTGACAGACTGCAATACAAATTTGATTTATCCAAAAAATTGGGTCTAAAATTATGGCATTTATTTAGCAGAGTAATAAAGAAGAGATTAGAAGAATATTAAATGTTGAATGAAAAAAAATAAAATCAAATTAAACATTATTATCATTTGGAAAAAAAGGGTGAAGAAGAAAATATGAATATATAATGCCAACAAGCAAAAAACTAAATTAACTGTTGCCATATAAAAATATAATACATGAAATATATAAATGAGGAATATAATCACAGATTTTAAATTACAACAAGAGAAAACAATTTTTACCCTAAAAATGGCACTAAAGAGTTATTTTACTGTCTAATAGTTTTAATAAATAATCTAACAATTTTAATACTAATCTATTTAAATCAAACCATCCAGTTTTTCTCTTTTATTATCACATTTCATGGAGAAGGCATAAATGAAATAAGTTAATAATGAGTACATAAAATATCTGTGCATTTCTTTTTCAAGTTTAACTTAAATTTTCAATCTTAAAATTCTTGAAATATAATTAAGTAAAAGAATAAGAAAAAAATGAATGGTTTCTTTCCACCATTTTTTTACCTATATGTATCCATGGTTTTCCAAGTGCTTGTTAGCAGGTAACTAAGCAAAATTTTAAATAATTTTCAAAATTATGTTAAATGTATTAGAAAAATTATACAAAACATATGGCTGACATATGACAAGCTTTGACTATGCTGTATGCTAACAATCACGATTTTTTTAAGTGGCCTGTTGTAGATTCTAGAATGAGTTTTTAATCCCAAATGAGATCACATAGCGACACGCGACTTCAGTAATTGTTTTAAAAACATGCTTTCTATGATCATGATGTTTCTCATTTTAAAAATTACCATGATTTAAAATGGGGATGTATTGAATAGTGATTTGGCCGAATACCAAATCTTTAAAAACACTTAACTTTTAATTGTGAATGAAATATTTTTTAAATTTATAAAAATTAAGATTAAATAAAATTCATTATTTGTATATTTAAAAAAATGTTAATACTTTTATGTATATTTGTAATATTTTAAATACCTTAATTCTTATAGCAGACATGACACATTTCCGCTTTTTCGGCATCAGATTTTATCATTCTTAATTTTCTTTGACATAATAATATTACAATATTTTTAATATCTCAA
This sequence comes from Araneus ventricosus, assembly GCA_013235015.1. Lineage (NCBI taxonomy): Eukaryota > Metazoa > Arthropoda > Arachnida > Araneae > Araneidae > Araneus > Araneus ventricosus. The sequence goes on along the minus strand of BGPR01011668.1, from coordinate 38,567 downwards.
GCACTTTTTATATAAATTTATTTATTTTATTGTTCAATTTATCATATATATTTTACCTCTCGGTATTTATGTTTGACACGATTATTTATTTATGAAGTTCAGCTTTTTTTGTTCCAAGCCTGTGTCATGTCTGTTATAATAAGAAATGTGAAACCCTCATTATTTTGGGATTTATTCAACGAAATAGAAGAGCCATCATTGCAGAACATAACTATGACAAGCGCAGAAGAAAATTGAATGGATAAATTAAAATTACTATAAGTAAATTCCTATTTTAGTAAAGAACTTCTAATAGGTAGGATGGAGTGTCCACTTAATTGGTGGGGGGAAATGTGGAAAAATTTCCAAGGTTCCCAAATTTAGCAAGAAAATATCTTTCAACACTTGCAAGCATTATATAGTGACCATTTATTTTCAGAAGCTGGTAGAATATATGAAACCATATGGAAAAGTCTTCTATAAATGATATGCAGCATTATTAAATACATTTATGTACTATGCAACTTAAAATTTGAAAAATGTTATATATATTTTTTAATAATAAATATACTGGGATATAATTCTGCAATAGTCTTTATTCAATATATTTAAAACAACATTTTTAAAAAATATTTTATCCTGCCGAATATTTAAGTAACATTCGGCTAGACAGAATATTTGGGGAAGGGCTGAATAGACCTAATTCTGAATATTCGTTACATCCCTAGTTGGTATTGTATGTGTATGAAACCAAACGGAACAGGCTTCCTCCTGAAAATGCTAAAAAATTATTGTTCTTGCATCATATTTTCAGCCTTTGCAATCATAAATTGTATGTAACTTTATTAAATATACCTATGTAATATGCAACTAATATGTAATTCTGCAACATTCTTTGTTAAGTGTTCATTTAAAAATATAATTATCCTGAAAATATTCGGCCAAATATCCGCTTAGTATTCGGCAAAAGGGCCGAATACTGAATTGTTGCCGAATATTCGTTATATCTCTAATTTAAAATGAAGTCATGTGATTGGTATTAATCAAAGTTTCATGTTCCTTTCATTCATTTTGTATATTTTATTTATTCCCTACCCCTTCCTTTACTGACATACATCCTGTGTTTGGAGCAGCATAGTCAAATGTGGCTTTTGTGCCAGATAATACAACACAACCAACCTACCTACCTTTACTGACAAATGTAAATTGAAAAAAAATATATACATAATCTGTTTAAGATAATTATTTTTAAATTCACACTCATAAGAATTATTTATTATTCTGAAGGGGACTCTCTGAATCAGATTACCAATGCAAAAATTAAACCTAAATATTTGCTCTATAACTAAAACAGGAGCATCCCAGAAATGGAAATTGTTATTTTTAATATTCAGTATGATCTACATTGTTTTTCTAAATATAACTGTATGATATAAAAATCGAACCATAGAGTTACAAGCAGGAATGGCACTAGAGTTTGCCCGACAGGAGGGCACAACCTGTTGTACGGGGGAATGAGTGTAGCGAAATTGGTCTCAAATTTTCGCCAGATTATTATTTATCAATTACAGTTGAATATCCATCCCTTTGACCTATCCTGACCCTTTGGTCCCCCCTCTGGCACACACCCACACCCGGTTACAAGTATATTATTAAGTAAGGTTTTTTTTAACTTTCTCTGCTATCAATCAGTTTTCATTCAATAAAAAAAAGAACTTTTTATTCGTGTAGTGTTCATATTTGTAAAGAAAATCAGATAGGCAAATATAGCATTAATAAATGATAAGCAAAAATAAGTTATAGCAAGATTCAGCTATTTGGCAAATTTCAATTTTCTGTTCCACTCACGATTCTCTAGATTGCTTTTGTTTACTAACAATGAAAAATCTCCTAAACACGCATTTCATCAGCTCAAAATTCATCTGGATTTAGAATTGAAAGTTTTAGAAGCCCTTGTATAGAATATTTATATTTTGTTTTTTATAAAAATTTTTGTTATGAAATCTTAACTCTTTAACGCAATTTTCCAGCTAAAAAATAATTTGTATTTTCGAAAATTCCATACATTTTTCTGCAGAATGTGTTTTATTTTTAAATGTGTGTTCTACTTCATTCTTTTAGCTTGAAGTCATTGGTGGAACTGATAAGTACATGGCTGTATGTCGAAGCTGCTATGAAAGTTCATCTACAGAACCAGTACAGGTGGACAAATTATCTGTTTCAAACAATATTGGTCTGTGATAAACAAATGAAGCTGAAGTGTTTTAGTAGAAATGTTTTTGCCCGGTTTATGTATTTCACCTTCATTGTGTTTTGTGGTTCAAAACCAACTCAATCTCACTTGTGTTTTATTTGCTATTTTAATCAATTATGCATACTGACTTTATGAAATGTTTTCTTTTATAAAATTGTTGTATATATTTTAATATATGTGTACACTAAATATTTCATCTGTCTATTCAGATCTATTTCTGAAAGAAGAAAATGAATTCACTATCAGCTCATTGCCAAAATTTGTTTTAATGATTTATATGTTTAATGAATTTAACCCCTTTGGGACAGCCGCTCACTGAAGGAAACATGCCCACCAGCTGGCAAGCGCATTCTGTGCCCAACGGCTGAAGCATTTTCTCCCACTAAGCCTAACACGCATTAAAAGTGCGTGTTACATAATAATGCATAAAAAGTGTCCTTTACATAGAAATGAAGCCATTTTTAAATATGCGGTAAACGATATCATATTCTAAATCATAAAAAAAGTAATTAAAATACTTGATTTTTAATAATAAAAAATATAAATATAGTGTATTTCCCTATAATTGAAAGTACCTAAATACTAGATTATTTAAGCAAAATTCGAAAATATAGGAAAAAAATAAATATTTACATTCAATATTATAAAATACTTCAAGAAAATTGTAATAATTAACTCTTCAAAGCCTTCTGAAAAATCTTCTATTTTAGGACTCCACTGACATGACAGAATTGGAATCGATATATTAGTACTATCCTCTTCTAATTCAGAATTTGATGATTCATAACTATCTAAAGAACTCTAATAATTTATTGCTTTATCACTATCGTCGGAAAAATCCATAGATTTGTCATTTAAAAATTTACATATTTCCTCCTCGGAAAGTTAACGCGTTCTGTTAGCAATAACTGCAAAAATAAAACAGAGAGGCATAAAAACCCCTGACAGAATATCTCCCATAAAATCTCAACCCAAGCGAGAGGAGAAACTATAAACCAATCGCTCCAAAATGAGTTAAAGAGCTCTGTAACACATGCTTCTATTTACACTCGCCAGCACATCTTTCTGTTTATACAATCAAAAATCAAATAATCTAATAGAATAATTCACAAACACGTGGCCGACTACAATCTGACCTCGGAGATAGAAATACTAATGTACGGGACCAATCTTTTGAAAGAAACATGGTATAGTAATGCCATCTGATAGAAAACATTTTGTTCTAAAAGCCAAACGCATATGTGCGGCTCTCGGCCCAAAGCAGCACTTTCGTCGTAACGCAAGGATGCGGCGCTCGGCCATGAGATGAGTCGAGCTGAAACTCACATGTGGCGCTCGTCCCAAAGGGGTTAATAACTATTAGTGCATTACTCAGATATGACATATTTCCGTGGAAACACGGATTTCAGCTTTTTCGGTATTGCATTTTATCATTCTTAATTTTCTTTTATGTAATAATTCTACAATATTCTTAATATCCCAAGCACTTTTTGTATAAAGTTATTTATTTTATTCAATTAATCATGCTTATTTTATTTCTCAATATTTATGTCTGACTCCATTCATTATATATGAAGCTCAGCTTTTTTTTGTTCAAAGCCTGTGTGATGCCTGATTACTAAATAATGTTTAAAAATTATTTTGAAGTGTTTCTGAAACATTAGTAGTGCTTTAGTTAACTTATTGTTATTATTATTATTTATTTCATCCTCAATTTATTTCATTCAGAAAATCTGGTTAATTTATGAAAATGTCTGTTTTCAAAACCCTTTTATTCTTATTTGTATTGTCTTTAACATTTTGCTTTATCATGCACACTTGGCTATAAATTAACATCTTTTATAAAATGTTGTAAATATTTTAATTATATGGTCCAATAAAAATGTTTTATCCTAACCTTGTAATGGCCTATTTTTGAAGCAAGAAAAATAAAACTTCTAATGATCATCAAACTATCAAAAATATGTATCTGTAGTATTTGTATTATTGAGTAAATGATGTTTGAAAATTATATTGAAATGTTTTTAATCTTTATAAACGTTAAAACAAGGATTTTAATTTATAATACAGTAAAAGCGTTAAAGGCAAAAAAATGTACATTATTATGATGTTACTATCCTCCCTTATTAAGAGTCATCCATGAGTTGTCACGGCAAATAGTGCATCAGAAATAAAATTAGATCTTAAGAAAACATTAATAGATTTTTTCCTAGTAACTAGTATTTCTTAAAAAGAGAGCAATCCCAGTACTTACTAATAATCCCAGAGTATATTCCTCTAAAAAATAAGGTTTAATTCATGCAATGCATATATGCAGTGATGACTTCTGTCCTTTATTAAAATTTTGTCATTAACACAATTTAAAATAGTTTTCCTAGTTTTTAGAGAATCATATTTCTACTTATTTTACTTGTTTGGTCTGAAAGAAAATAAACAATTATTATATTTTCATATTTTTGGGACACTGCATTGTTAAAAGATGTAATGAATTACTTAAACTTGATAAGCAATGGGAGATACGGAGAGATTAAACTTGTGGAATCTGGATTAATTATCTCTGACTCACTTTAATACTCTGTTCAATAGCATGGAATTCTAATAAGTCAGAATGTCACAAAAGAGAGAGATATACAAAATTTGGCACAAATGTAATTTCGAGGGTGGAAATGTGCACATCTGGGAGGGTTTTTTCCAAATTTTAATTAGAATTTTAGTTAATTACAAATATTAAAAAATTTCCATCTTTCATCAATAACTTTAGAAAATGTAGCAAAAAAATAATTTTTACACCACCTTAAAATTAAAAAAAAATTATCTTTTCAATGATATCATTGTAATTATCGTCTAATTTTTTCCCCTCTAATTTTTGCAAATTATTAAAATATTTTTATGCAAAATTTACACCTATACTTTTCATTGTTGCAATGAAATTAAAATCATTTTCATCGTTTATACAAATACAGTAGAACCCCGCTAATCCGACTAATTGGGACCAGTGCCTGTTCAAGTTACAAAAAATTTGGATTACCGAAATTCTGATAAAAAGAGAAAGATGTGTGCCAAAAAAATGTAAGTTATAAGTACACAGTACTACTATCTCTTGAATTCTTTTATTCAAAAGCAATAGAAAGAGAACGTCTCCCCTTTTCATTAGAATAATGGATGTGCTCCTGTATGAAGTGACCTTATCTTACGACGAATCGCATTAATTTCTTCAATGTGTACAAAATTATGCATTCCGAAAAAGTACTTTTTTTTTGTTTTTAGTATGTATATTTAAACCTTCTCGGGTAATCTTTTCAATTACATATAATTTTCGAAAATAAAATCGGTTCGGATTAACCAGAATTTCGGATTAGCGGGTTCTACTGTATTTAATTGCATGTTTTTCTTCCATTGTTGAATGCTAAGGAATAAAGATTCTGTTTATTTTTTCGTATTTCTTTAATAATATCGTAATGAGTTTTCATTTTCTGTCTTTGCATCAATTTTTTGTGAAATCTAAGTCCTCTAAGATATTAAGTAAATTAGAAAGTATATCCCGTAAGCTCAAAGATTATGTTTGCAATTCTTTAATTCTTTGTATTGGTGTGTTTTAATTCAGTAACATGCTGTTGGATATAAAATGCTTTGCTATTTTAATGTTGGAATCAAAGGCATCTTTTTTGAGGAATAAGAAAGTTTAGATGGTGCTGCTTATAGGTTAGATTATGCAGACAGCTACTTGATTCCATTAGGAAATGTTCATACAGATGATGAACTAAGCAGCTGAAAGGCTACTAAAAGCACGGTTTATCACGCATCTATCACAATTTGAAGTTTAAAATTACTTTGTTATGGGGAACCATGAATATCAAATTATGTATGAGATTCAGTTGAAATTGAACACAATCATTGTTCCCGGCAAGCAAGCTAGTCGCCGAAGGTGGCTAGTACACAACATGATAGACCTTTTTTATCCACTGTATTTTTATTTTTCTGTCTCGGTTTGACTGCCTGTTGTTGATGGGTTTCACAACCCTCTTCAAAATGCAAATTTCTCATCTTTTGCATTCCCCATTTCAAAATCATGCCACTTGTCTGACATGCTTTTTCTATGATTAGAAGTTCACAGGTGACATGTAGAATTTTAAAGTTTACATTCCAAAATCATTATGAGGTATAATTGCCCAAAATTTCATCTAAAAACATTAATTGTTAAAATCTTCATTTATCTCTTTTATTGTTTAAAAATCATGCAAAGACTACAATAAAGAATGTTGAATGCTTTCTAGAACAACTGATGTTCTCTTCAAAAGTTCTTACACTAGCTTCTTTAGACACAAATAAAAATAATGCTTAATAATTAAACATTAAATTAAATAGTGACTATTCTGAAAAAGGTTGCTGTCGCTTATCGTAGTTTGGGGAGGGGGGAGATGATGCTTCAATTAATAATAAGCAAAAAAAAGGTTCAATATATATATATATATATAAATATTTTGTAAAATTTTGATGAAATGTTTAAAAATAAAATCGTTTCTTGAATTTTTTTGCATGCTGCTCTAAAATCTTAACTTTGTCACTACCTTCATGACCCAAAGACTGATGCTTTTGTCTACATGTGGGTTGGGTCTTATACAGGGACGTGGCGAACGTCTCACATCTGGGGGGGTGTGAGATCCAAAAAATGCCGACTCTCATGATGAACTTTGCAGACTTAAAAGACAAATATTTTTATAGTGCCTAATATACATACATGTTCCTGCTGTGATGCATAATATCATTTTCAATGATGAGGACACGAAATATCTAACGTTTCAAACAAAGGCAAAAGATATGCCTTCAAAAGTCACATTGAAAAAATAAAGACAAAATTTAGCTTAGCAAAGGCACGATTTTATTTCCTCCTCGGTAGGAAGTTCTAACTCTCGATGGAAAATAAACTCGTCCTCTATAAATCACTTATGCGACCATTGATTAGCTGTGCTTTCCCGATGTATGTGTGTGGGTTCAACCCATCAGAAAAACTGTGAGCACTGCAAGAGAGATATAACAAATGTCCTCAGAAACTAAAGTTATTCGCGAAGATCTGAAACTCAAAACCATTTGGAATTTATTTAAAATATAGAACTAATAAAAAAAATTTGAATAAAATGGATAATAGATATTAACGAAGCCGCAAGAGAGATTCCAGTGCGTCACCCTAGTATAAGAACAGTCGCAGAGCAAAGTTCTATTTAGAAGCACCCTCACCTTAAGACTTTCGGAATCGACATATAGCCTGATTTCTCCAATATAATCAAAAGAACATATCAACAATGCAGTACAATTTTATTAATATGAATTACTTCATTATCACTATAATTACTTTAAACTGAATTTTATTTCTTACCATCATTAAATTCAATTAATCATAAATAATACATTCTGATACATAAATAATATACATACATATAATATTTAAATAATACGAATAATAATCAATCCTTGGGCGCTTAACATATCATGCCACTAACATTTATTCATAGATGTGGACAATAAAAAAAATCACAGTCTGAAAGATCCCTCCTTTGGTCATTTCTTATTACTGAAATAATTATTGTAATTCAGGTATTTAAAATATTATGAAAAAAACACATCAAGGTGTTAATTTTTTTTAAATATGCAAACAATAAAAATATCAATTTTATTAATCTTTAATTTTTTACATTTAAAATTTGAGAATTATTTTATTTAGAATCAAAAGTGAAATGTTTTTACAGAGTAGGTATTTGGCCAAAACATTATTCTTTATATCCCTAATCTCGATGTTAAAAAAAAAACACTGCTTCGAAATTCAACTCATTTTGAATTTCCGTTTATTACTATTATATACACGGCATTCGAACGGAAAAAGGTTCTTTTATTCCTCATCCGAGTACTTGAAAAATCGCAAACATCCGCTGGTAATATGTATGCATAAATTTGCAGATTTTTTTTTAGATCTATTAAAACAAATCATGTTAAATAAACAAATAATTAAGGCAACAAAAAGCAATGTAAAATAATGAAAAGCAGTGCAACTTGACTAATTCGAATTTAATTTAGAAAATCTTTGTGTAAAAGTGAATACAGCATGAGAAAACGGCAATTTCAACTAAAAAAGGCAAAAAAAATAATCTTTTTTTAAAATTTACCACCTTTAATAAAGAATACATAGTGAATAAATAAACAGTGTGAAATTTTAATTAACAAAGTAATAATATTTATTGATTTTTTAAAAAATAATGTTAATAAACTTACTTAAAGCTTAAATTTAAAATAATTCAAAAAGTGAGAAATATTTAATTGCTGTTTTGATTGGATTCTAGAGTCAATAAAGAACCTTAAAAAGTTATTTATTCACGATCGATGAGCATACAAAGTAAGGACGAAAGCAATTTAGAAATATAAAAGAATTTAAAATTTTCATTCTTGACATTTAAGTAAGCAAAATAAATTCGAATTACAGATTATATTTAGGCATTATGCGTATAGAAATTTTAAGAATAGAGAAAAAATCGAATTACTTACGAATTCGGATAAAAAATGTTTGAATTAACCAAGTTCCACAATAATAATAATGATTTAATTCACCTATAGTAAAGCAGGTTTGGTGTATAAAAGTCGCACTGTACTTTATCAGCTACAATCCGCTTTCTGGATTGAGATTTCTTTATGTTGTCTTTAACTTTACTACTATTCAGGATAATGTCCATTCGAGTTTCCGGCCCAATAAGAAGTTAAGGGGTTTTGTGATGTAAAAACAACTGCATTCCCCCGATCATAAATCTGTCAGTCTACTTCCACCCCATTTTTCTCACGAATGGTGCAATCCGAAGACACCATGAAATTACAGGATTCTTAAACTGTCCTGCTCGCAAAAGCTTCCAGGGTTGGAAAAGAGATTATTTTGTGTATTTGTTTCCTTATGTGGTATATTTCAATGTTTCTGGGCATACTTATCAAGATTTTGGAAGAGAAATGCTGACATTTTACATAAGAGAAAGAACGCCCCCAAAATGAGAGCTAGATATATTTTTCTAGCATTAAACACACCGACGCACAAAAAATAAATAAATAAAGATGTTACAGAAAGATTAAAAATATATGAGATTTTTTTTTTTAAAAATCAAAAGTGAACATATCCATTTTATAAAGTTGGTTTTAGAAGTGCATATTTTTAGCTTTGCTAGAGAATTAAGAACTTTGGGTAATTTTACAAAGGGGAAAAAATAAGTTATGAGACAAAATTGAATGATACTGCACCCTCGTACAGTTGGGTACTCAGATGAGAAAATTGTAACAAAACGTTTTTTAGAAAAAAGCGTATATGTTCACTTTTGTCAGAAAGCTGCTCATATGTATTTCTTCAAAAATATTTAACCTTTCATTTTTAAAGAAGCTTTTTTTTATGACCATTTTTTCTTTTGAAATTTAGGGAATGCACATTTTTAATAGAAAAAGAAATATAAAAAGTTCCCAAACTTTTTTTATTTTTAAGCAATAGTTTGTTGCTGAGGTCAGCGGCATAAGATTGTGACATTTCTTAAAATTCCTGAAACCGTTTAGCATTTGAATAATGTAATTATTATTAGCAGCCAACAAATTTGCGTTTTTTAAGAAGCTATATTTTACACTCTCAGGATTGAAGATGTTTCAATGCAATCACTGAATGTTACTGCTAGTCAAGTTTCTTTCTGTATAAAAAAAAATCGATAATAGAAAAAAAAATTATAGTAAAGTTGGAGAGAAAAGAAATCCATTCATTCATATAAGCTTAGCAAGGAAAGGTTAAAATATACACACAGAGTTAATATTTGTCTACTGTTGTATAATAAATCGCATCATTATGGCTTGTATATCAAATTAAGAGAATTTTTGTATAAATATATGATGAAAGCTAACATACTAAATGAATGCTATTAAAAAATTGTTAGCATCTCTCAAAGTTTCTTAAATCAATATTATAAAAAATTTAAATAATTATTTATTCCTTTTTTATGTCGTGGAAAAATTTTCATAAATGTTTTCTTATACTTAAATATATAACAATAATTATGCAAAATAAGCCCGCAGTAAAATTTAAATTGTTTATTCATTTTTTGATTATTGTTACTCAATTCTTCTATCGAATTAATGTTATTTTTTAAATTCTAAGATATTAAGAAAACGTAGTATTGATATTTTCTCTTTTAACTCATCTGAAAGAAAAAAGTAATAAAGACTTAAGATAGATGAGGATATTTGCATTAAAAACTCTTTACTTTCTGACATGCGAAGTTAAAAAAAAAAAATTATAAACGCCAAAAAAATTCGACATCGAGAGTTTGATGATTTTCTACATTAGAGTACCCGAATACGTAAAAAACATTTTCTGGAATTATATATGTCTGTCCCTTCGTCCGTCTGTAAACACATACCGATTTCGCTGTGTCGTCATTTTCTCGGCAATATCGACTTGCCGTGGTCCCCGATTCAACGTAATAAAACTCGGCAGTTTCGGCCTTGTGTCCAAGGACTTGACCGGGGGGCCAAACAGGGGATGACACTTTTATTAGGGAGTACACTAGAAAATCTAGAGAAGATCACTGCCGCGCAGATGGGTAACGGAAAATTTCGGGATCTACAAAACAGTGGCAGCTCATTTCTTTCGTTGCTCTGAGAATTTATCTTTATTTATTTTACTACAGAAGGGAAAGTTTGCCCGAACCCCGGTCAATTAACAATAGTCACGCCACGCATACCCCTGAACTCGGAGTCGGAACGGCTCCCTATCGGTGACATCATTGGTCTGCAAGAGAATTTAAAAACCAACTTAGTAAACAAAAGTTCACTTTGTTTTTTTTCGCGTTTCAATAAATAATTCTGCAAATGTTGTGGATGCGCAGAATAAAAT
>BGPR01011668.1:0-22435 GCA_013235015.1 Araneus ventricosus | reverse complement strand
AAGTTTTATTTAAATTTCGCAAATTGTAGCACTTCGTCGCTTAAAAGGTAATACCAGCTATCTCAATTTTTTGAAATTTCAAAGAGAAAAAGAAAATACTATACTTTTCGCAACCTATAACTAATATTTCAGAATTTTTTTAACATGTGATATAAACACGAGACCGCATATTTCGACCAGATGTGAAAAAAAATTTAGGAATATTCGTTATTGGTTGCGAAAAATTGAGTATTTTCTTCCTCTTTGAAATTAAAAAAAATTGAGAAAACTGGTATTATCTGTTAAGCGACGAATCATACCACTTGGCAAACCCCATGGATATGCAATAGCTCTAATCGATTATGTACATCGGCTGCGAAATAATTATAGACAGTGACGTCTCAAATCGACAGTGCATAGAAAGCTATGAGTGACCGCATCGCCATTGGATGACATGGCATGTATTTGAATCGTTGACTGCAGAAACCAGGTGAGTCAATAAAATCAAAACGCTGGGAGCTTAAAAAAAAACTGATTAATTTTTAAAATCTATGATTAAATTTTTTTTTATCTGGTAGATTTTATGTATATCTATAATGTGACTTTACCTGACACTTTTTCATTTCTTCACTCATTAAGTAAATATCCATTTAGAATGTGAAAACAGCATGGGCGCAATTTTAAAAGAAAAAAAATTGACTTACGTGGTTTTTGCAATCATTTATTCATTTATGCTCTTCTGCTAAAATTTTAATTTTTTTTTCTATCTACTATCTTCGGCCGCTTCTTCCTAGAAGGAATTGACAAAAATTTAGCTTCAATAAAGATTAAATGTGTGTAGAGTAGGAAATGTGGAAACTATTTTTAAGAGCAGGAGATTTAAAAAAAAGTTTGATTCCTTAATACTGAATGAATTACTAACGAATGAAACTCTAAATGCATTTCTAAAGTCATCTGGTTCGACCAGGACCGACTTATAATCTGGTTCGAACCAGGATGTGCTGATAGCACTATTATTTTAATTTATTATACCATTATTTTAAAATCTGCAGTCGGCCGAAATAGAACCTCTAAATGGGCCGTAGTTTGTCCATTACTGTTATAGTGTCTAATAAATTATAAGGAAAAATTATTATATGTTTTTTTAAACTTGTTTCGGCTCCCAAACTGGTATTTTCATAACTTTCAGTGCAATTTAAAAATAAATATCAAAACTTTAAATTCATTAAAATTACATAACGCCGTCCTATATCCATTACGATTATTGAGAACAGCTGGATGAATAGATACTAAAATTACTATTAAAACATTTAACATTCTTAAATTTATTAACAGATTGATAAAAGGAGCATGTTTGCAAATGGCAGACATCCAACTATAGTTTTATAGCTTCAGCAAAAATTTCTAAAAACTTTAAATGAAACGCAAACTTCTAAACAATCCTAAGCTGCTATCTAAAAAACCAACCTTGTGTTAAAAAAATACAGAATAATCGACGTTTAAAATATTTAATGAAATTATGAGTAAGAATAAGGAATTCTAAATAGAATGGGGGGAAATAGTATGGATGGATGTAATATGATTATAGCAGCAAAATATGTAAAGAGAGAATATTGATTTTTTATTATAAAATATTTTTAATTAATTTATTTTATTATAAATATTTTTAATTATAAAATATATTTAATTAAATAATTTTATTAAAAATAAAAAAAGCAAGTTACTAGTTTCAAGTGAAAAATAAATAAAAAATCCTATCGGCAAGCCCGAAGGCAAATTCATTTTTTCCCTAAGATATAAGAAAAAGAAAATTTCACCCCCAATCCACCACTCACTCCTGTAATTTTATAAGGATCGGAGCTATGGTGATGAAACAGAGTGGAGGAGAATACAACTGATGAGAGCTTCCCAACGAGGTGTTACAAGATTCGGTTAACCAGCGGGAGTGGTCTCCCCTAAACTTTCTCGTACACTTCCCAGATAGCACGTAAGTTTGCAGCAAGTTTGATTTTGACTTGTCATGGCAAAATTTGACGCGTCAAACTTGAATCGAACTTGTAGCAAGTTCGATGTGACAAGTAGCGCCACCTCTTTGCAAATCAAACTTGCAGCAAGTATGCAAAACAAACTTCCTGCAAAGATAGCACAATAAAGAGATAATTATCTTTGTCTCTGTTTTAAAAAACATCCGATTTTTAATAGCATCTCCTAGACCGTAATTCTTTTTTATTAATTCAATAAATCAATGATAATTTGTGAAAAAAATAACTTTTTTATAAAAAAATTTTTTGAAGCATTTTCCATCTTTTTACTAAATATATCACTCTCACTTTAAAGAAAACTATATCGCCTTTTTCTTTTTTTATTTTTTTTTTGAAATTTTAACGTTTATAAACAAAATTAAATCTAAAAAACAGTCGGTGTTTGTTGAAAAATAATAACTAGACATTTTGTCCCATTTTAAAGTAATTACTTTTGAACTCTAATTTCATAATTTATTCTACTAGTTATTAGCGAAAATCGCTCTCTCTTTGACTTCAAATCGTATTCTCAACTCAAAAAATTAATGAAAACCAGAAAATAGTTTAAAATAAATCGTATACGAATCGCATCGAACGATGTTTTAGCAAAATCTATCCTCTCCTCTCAGGGTTCAGCTGGCTCAACGGTTAGCGTCCCCGCTTCGGATCCGGGAGGTCGCGAGTTCTATCCTGGGTTGTGTTCGTGTTCTGTTTTTGCTATAATTTGCAATGAGTTTGACACGGCAAACTTGCTGCAAGTTCGTTTCATGGTGACTTCGGAGCTTTCGTTAACTTGCTGCAAGCTTACTGCAAGCTTGCACACTTGTCATGACAAATTTGTGGCAAACTTGCACTCTTGTCATGACAAATTTGTGGCAAGCTTGCTGCAAACTAAAATTGCTATCTGGGTTCCCAAAAAAGGTTCTGTTTCGCCTCCACCCGCGTGGATAACAAAATTCAAACCTACTGTAACCCAGGATCCAATGACTATCAGAAAATATTTAGGTAAAGAATCAAATTCAAAGAAATGAGCACCGCTTTCCACTCTTGCTGGCTCAAGGACAAAGTCACGTAATCCTTCCGCGTGCGCAGATTGCTACCAGTACGCGTGCGCATGAGAATCGGATTTTTAAAAAAATTGAATATGCAATTTGAACGCCTCTTTTTAACGGATTTGGCCCAAAATTTTATACGGACCTACATTCATGACGATAAAACTGTGTATCAAATTTTATCCATCTAGCTAATCAAGTTTTTGAGTTATAGTGTTCATATGACCGCGGACATGCAGACTTCCCGTGGACGGATTTTGTCTAAAATTTGAAAGAAACCTACACATTATGTGTAAAGATCACATACCAAATTTCATCCCCGTAGCTCTAATAGTTTTCGAGTTATCGTGTTCACAGACAGACATGATTCCAAAATTGTGTTTTTCGGACTCAGGGAGGTCTAAAACGAGGAGATTCGTCAAAATCTCGAGTTCGAATTTTTTGACGATTACAATACTTTCTCTTTGTATACTTCGTACATGAGACAGTAAAAAGCAGTCGAAGTTAGGGGTTGAAAATCATTTTTCAGCCTGTAACTTCTAAGAAATTACAGCTATTGCAAAACTTTCAGTTCAGAAATTTTCTGGAAGTCATGTCAGGAGAACCACTACAATAGGTAGTCTTCCTACAAGTAACCTGCCTCAAAAGGTAAAACTTAAGTGTGTTGTTGCCATGCATGCTTCACAATTATTTCCAATGTTTTTAGAAAGGGCACTAGTAACTTGTCTGCTCGAAGAGTGTTTCTCATGGAGAGCTGTTTTTATTTCTGGAAAAGAGCTTGTTGGGTGCAGAAGGGTAACAAGTTTTCTCTCTGAAGATATCACATGCACTTTAAATTCATTAAAATTACATAACGCAGTCCTATATCAATTACAGTCACTGAGAACAGCTGGATGAATAGATAATAAAATTACTAATAAAACATATAACGATCTTAAATTTATTGACAGATTGATAAAAGGAACATGTTTGCAAATGGCAGACATCAAACCACAGTTTTATAGCGCATGTGCTCTCTAGGAGCAGGCTACTGCAATTTGAAGGAAGTCGCCAACCAGTACCAGAATAAATTGTTAGAACATCGAAACAGGAGAATGGAAGGTTTAAGGACCTAGTTTCTGTATCCTTCAGCAGTAACAGACCCTCTCAAAAATATGGAAGTCTGTACGATTGTACAGCATCATGATTGCTTTACACAATGAAACCCCCTGAGGAAAAATTATTTCTTTCCATTGCATTTCCTGGTGAAAACAAGTTCCATGTTCCCTACTTATTGTTGCTGTGCAGTTACATGACAATGCCTCGCTGCTCCCGACATCACTACTGATGTCCCAAACTTGACAGTAAACACGTCCTCATTTTTTTGCAGACATGAGGTGCATGGAAACTGCTGGTTGTCTGTCCGAGACCAACCCGAGTTCCCTGTAAGCTGTTTGACACGAAACTCTTACTCCTATGGCAGTTGTTACTTACTCCACCCAGTTGCCTGGCACAATGATCCCTTCAGATGTCATGCAATTATTACCATATATTGGTCTGTTACTTCCATGGTGTTTCCTGGTGAAAACAAGTTCCATGTTCCCTACATATTGTTGCTGTGCAGTTATATGACAATGCCTCGCTGTTCCCGAATTCACTACTGATGTCCCAAACTTGACAGTAAACACGCCCTCATTTTTTTGCAGACATGAGGTGCATGGAAACTGCTGGTTGTCTGTCCGAGACCAACCCGAGTTCCCTGTAAGCTGTTTGACACGAAACTCTTACTCCTATGGCAGTTGTTACTTACTCCACCCAGTTGCCTAGCACAATGCTCCCTTCAGATGTCATGCAATTATTACCATATATTGGCCTGTTACTCATGGCCGATATGGTTCTGGCTATCGGATAACATCTCTAGTGCTTTGAAACCTCTGCAACAGCTTGAGGTCGAGCACTGAGATGCATTCAGAATTGGGATTACAGAAATTCTTCCTGCCCCAAGCAAGTCCAGTTGGCATTTTTGTGACATAATTCATACTTTTTGATAATTAAAAATGCTCTATACCATGCAAAACATTCTATCTGAAATGACCATACTAGATGAGCTCTAGTTGATACATGTTGGCAATTTGGTACATGTCAAGAGAAATGTTTTTGCATATCCACAAAACTCTACCTTCATGAGATGTTTTTTCTCAATGATTTTGATGATGATCAAAATCTACTAAGATTTTTTTTTTTTACATTTTACGAATATGCTTAATTTTTGAGCATGAGTACATGTTTAAAATTTAAAAAATTCGAACTTATGAATAGTAATTCCTTTACTTTTTAACTTAAATGAAGAAGGCACCCACTTAAATACATTTCAGTTTCGAAGATAGATATTGTGAAGTTAAAGCTTTCAAACTATAAGACCCAACCCACATGTGGACAAAAGCATCAGTCTTTAGGTCATGAAGATAGTGACAAAGTTAAGATTTTAGAGTAGCATTCAAAAAAATTCAAGAAACGATTTTATTTTTAAACATTTCATCAAAATTTTACAAATAAAATGTATTGAACTTTCTTTTTGCTTATTATTAATTGAAGCATCATCTCCCCCCTCCCCGAACTATGATAAGCGACAGCAACCTTTTTCAGAATAGATGGTGTCACAAGAGAAACAGTTTAAGTCACTATTTAATTTAATGTTTTGTTTAGTTATTAAGCATTATCTTTATTTGTGTCAAAAGAAGCTTGTGTAAGAACTTTTGAAGAGAATATCAGTTGTTCTAGAAAGCATTCAACATTCTTTATTGTAGTCTTTGCATGATTTTTAAACAATAAGAGATAAATGAAGATTTTAACAATTAATGTTTTTAGATGAAATTTTAGGCAATTATACCCCAAAATGATTTTGGAATGTAAACTGTAAAATTCTACATGTCACCGGTGAACTTCTAATCACAGAAAAAGCATGTCAGACAAGTGGCATGATTTTGAAATGGGGAATGCAAAAGATGAGAAATTTGCATTTTGAAGAGGGTTGTGAAACCCATCAACAACAGGCAATCAAACCGAGACAGAAAAATAAAAATACAGTGGATAAAAAAAGGTCTATCATGTTATGTACTAGCTTGCTTGCCAGGAACAATGATTGTGTTCAATTTCAACAACTGAATCTCATACATAATTTTATATTCATGGTTCTCCATAACAAAGTAATTTTAAACTTCAAATTGTGAGACATATAAACTGTGCTTTTAGTAGCCTTCAGCTATTTAGTTCATCATCTGTATGAACATTTCCTAATGGAATCAAGTAGCTGTCGCATCATCTAACCTGTAACCAGCGCCATCTAAACTTTCTTATTCCTCAAAAAAGATGCCTTTGATTAAAACATTAAAATAGCAAAGCATATTTTAAATCCAACAGCATGTTACTGAATTAAAACACACCAATACAAAGAATTAAAGATTAGCAAACATAATCTTTGAGCTTACTGGACATTTTTCCTAATTTACTTAATATCTTAGAGGACTTACAGATTTCGCAAAAAATTAATGCAAAAAAGATAACGAAAATTCATTACAATATTACTAAAGAAATATGAAAAAATAAACAGAATCTTTATTCCTTAGCATTCAACAATGGGAGAAAAACACGCAATTAAATACAGTAGAACCCCGCTAATCCGAACCGATTTTATTTTCGAAAATTATATGTAATTGAAAAGATTACCTGAGAAGATTTAAATATACATACTAAAAACAAAAAAAGTACTTTTTCGGCATGCATAATTTTGTACACATTGAAGAAACTAATGCAATTCGTCGTAAGATAAGGTCACTTCATACAGGAGCACATCCTTTATTCTAATGAAAAGGGGAGACATTATCTTTCTATTGCTTTTGAATAAAAGAATTCGAGAGATAGTAGTACTGCGTACTTATAACTTACATTTTTTTAGCACACATCTTTTTCTTTCATATTTTTATCAGAATTTCGGGTAATCCGAATTTTTTACAATCTGAAAAGGCACTGGTCCCAATTAGTTTGGATTAGCGAAGTTCTACTGTATTTGTATAAACAATGAAATTTGTTTGAATTTCATTGCAACAATGAAAAGTATAGTTGTAAATTTTGCATAAAAATATTTTAAAAATTTGCAAAAATTAGAGGGGGAAAAATTAGATGACAATTACAATGATATCATTGAAAAGATAATTTTTTTTTAATTTTAAAGGTGGTGTAAAAATTATTATTTCTTTGCTACATTTTCTAAAGTTATTGATGAAAGATGGAAATTTTTAAAAATTTGTGATTAACTAAAATTCTAATTAAAATTTCGATAAAAACCTCCCAGATGTGCACATTCCCACCCTCCAAATTATATTAGTGACAAATTTCGTAGCTCTATATTTTGTGAAAAACTGACTTATTAGAATTCCATGCTATTGAATAGAGCATTAAAGTGAGTAAGAGAGTAATAATCTCTCCATATCTCCCATTGCTCATTAAGTTTAAGTAATTCATTACATCTTTAAAGAAATGCAGTGTCCCAAAAATATGAAAATATAATAATTGTTTATTTTCTTTCAGACCAAATACAAGTAAAATAAGTAGAAATATGATTCTCTAAAAACTAGGGAAACTATTTTAAATTGTATTAATGACAAAATTTTAATAAAGGACTGAAATCATCACTACATATATGCATGCTGAGACTATGAACTAAACCTTATTTTTTCGGAGAGATATACTCTGGGATTATTAGTAAGTACCGGGATTGCTCTCTTTTTAAGAAATACTAGTTATTTTTTTTGGGAAAAATTTATTAATGTTTTCTTAAGATTTAATTTTATTTCTGATGCACTATTTGCCGTGACAACTCATGGATGACGCTTAATAAGGGAGGATGGTAACATCATAATAATGTACATTTTTTTGCCTTTAAAGCTTTTACAGGGTTCCCACTCTTATTGATGAAAAAAATTCAAGGACTTTCAAGGACCTTTTTTAAAAAATTCAAGGACCATATAAAATTACATATTTTAGAACACAAAAATGCAAAGGACAAATTTAAATCAAATATTTTCAACTTTAACGTTCAAATGCGTGATCACTTTCTTACTTACGACTTTCAGATGCTAAAATGAAGAGTATCAAAGGCACATGTTTTGCCCACCTTGCAGTCAGTGAACCAAAATCTGCAGTGCTAAGTGAGTTTCGAGATCACAAATCAAACACCCTTACTATTAGGTATAGTGTACTACTACTAGATGCTAATTTTACACGAGCTACTAAGCATTTACTTGGTAGCTCACTTCACAAACACATTAGCTGAAATAAAATTCATTAAAAAATTGTTAGCCCCACAAGAACCTCTATTCTTACTTTTGACCATTGCTTGAGATTGAAGGGGGAAAAAAGCAAGAGAAAGGTACAAATCAACAAACCTTTATTTACATTTAAATAAATAAACTTTAAAGTACTTTAAAAATTTACATTTTCAGTTGCTCTCTTAAGGCCTCAAATTTTTCATTGATCATTTTGACTTCATTAGCCCTTTCTTTTTTGTTTTCTTAAAACTATTGAATTCTGCAATAGATTTAAAATCTCTACTTTTTTTCAGCCTTTTCAGCTAGTTTGTCTGCAAACTTCTGCAGTGCAGAAACCAATGCAATGCAATTCAGTGTGATGTATGACTCACAATTATGATGACCCTTCAAAATTTTTGCCATATATTTATTTATCTACTAACTGAATAGCGAGTTTGTGTGAACGGAGCACAAAAATGTACCCGATTATTTGCCATAACAAAGAGTAAAAAAACTGTATAATCTGGCATCCATTGCTCTTTTATGTTCAATTTTAGTAATCAAACCACTTATATTAATCCTCTATGAACGTTGAAAAAGAAAAAAAAGTTTTATTAATAAGAACTAATATAAGTAAAAATTGATTACTAAAGGTGCCCGTAGGATTTTTTCCAAACAAGAACAAAAACTTTTTAAAAATAACTGACACTCAAGAAATCTGTAGCCTAATAAATTAATTTTTAAACTTTTTAGTTATCTTAATTAAATTATTACTCATTACTTAATATATTTTCACACTTCCGTAATTTTGTTGCAGAATTTTCAAAGGGGAAAGCCTCCCTTTTTCCTGTGTGACTCATACTAGTAGCCCTCATAGAAAAAACTCAAAATGACAGGAAAAGACCAAAAGTTTGTTGAAAATGTGCAAGAGTCGCTCAAAAAGGTTTGCATGTCGATCTTCGGCAATATGGAACCGACCCTTCCATTTTAGAATTCATTTCTTCAAAGGGGCCTCTATGAAATCAACGAAGACAGAAAAACCATTACCATTGGTCCTTAAAAAAAAGATACAAACCTTCTGCTTTGTAAAAAGAACTTTGCGTTCCTTGCGTTACTGATTAAAAATATAAACTTAGAAAAATCTTAAGCAAAGTAAAATCTTGATAAAAATATTCATTGGAAAAAAAACATTAAAAGACAAAAAAATATTAAGGCGGCAAGATAAAGATTTTTTCCAATGTTTATATAATAAAACACAGAAGCATAATATTTCTTCGTTATAGAAAAAAAATTAAACTTTTGATTCCAACGAACTTTTTTCATTATGGCTCAAAGAAAGTAAAAATCGGCTCAGAGAAACAAAACATAAATAGACAAAAAAAAGAGAAAAAAAAATACAAGAAATAGTAAATTAAAATACCGGAAGCATAACTTTTCTTCTCACGTATGTAAAAATAATAATGGGAAAAAAAGAAAATTCGCAAAAAATGGGCAAAAAACGTCGGAATTTAGTACTTAAAATTAAATAAATAAAAATCTAATTCAATTTTTTAAAAAAAAATGTACGGCGTGAGCTCCCTCTTGCACTAATCCATCACTTTACCAAATTTAATTGTATGTCAAAACGTTTGGGAGTCCATAAAGAACAAAAACCGGACATGCATGCATGCATATATACAAAAAAAAATCTTTTCTATAATAAATAATTTCCGTCCAATACTTCGAAGATCTCATAATTTATCAAAATGATCCGTATTCATAACAGAAAAAAAGAATACACAAAAAAATGGTATTGCAATAATTCACCAAAAAGATCTCCTTGAAATGGAAAAATTAATTAATTCTGGTTATAACTCCTATTTGATTTTAAATCATCAAAGAAGCAAACAGTATCCAGTGTTGGATGCTATTTTTTTTTTTGTATAGACAGATGAAAGAAAATTTACGGTATCACAAATTGTCTGAATCTCTTTGGCACGATGCCAAATTCCTGTGCATCTTCCACATTTGAGTACAATTAATATCTATCAATTGAGTATTGTATAACAATGGATTCAGAAACCCTCGCGCATTTGCAGGGCGGAGTTATTTTCATCAAAATACCGGGAAAGTGAAGAATGGAAGGGTGATGTTTACTGAGCTTGAACTAACTCCGGAAATGCGCTCATATGACTCATTGCCCGACACCCCATTCCGGTGTAAAATCGTGAACTATCTAATTTAACTAATAAAGGGAACGCGATTCTGTTCATAGACGAAGTTTGGGTTCCACGGAAATTTAAATGTAAACATCCCGCTGCCTGGCGCGTGCGCAGGAACGCGGATGGCCTCCGCTTCTGATTGTCAGTACATACCGATTTTCATTGGTAGTCATCGATGTTTTATTCTACTTACGATAAAAGACCAGCGAATATTATCTAATCTGATAAGAATTATCAAACTAAAAAAAAATCCAGTTTTAGAATAAAATTTCCCAGGTTTTTTCGGATCTCAAGGAATCAACCGGTTATAGCGAAATCCAACCCTTTTCGGTCAGCCCCCATCCTAGACAGAGAGGAAACACTGGTGATTGGCAGCGTTACCATAGCAACACCCTTTTTTGCCACCCCTCCTTCCTCCAAACTAGAGAAAAGAATAGTGACTGACAGCGTTCCCATAGCAACACCCTTTTTCCAGTGGTGGAATTCTCAAGACAGAGTACATTTCGAATTTTTCACGGACTTTTCAAGGACCCAACAAAAAAATCAAGTACCTTTCCGGACTTTTCAAGGACCCAACGAAAAATCAAGTACTTTTCCGGGGCCCCGAGTACGGCAAATAAAATTCAAGGAGTTTTCAAGGATTTTCAAGGACCGTGGGAACCCTGTTTTACTGTATTATAAACTAAAATCCTTGTTTTAACATTTATAAAGATTAAAAACATTTCAATATAATTTTTAAACATCATTTACTCAATAATACAAATACTACAGATACATATTTTTGATAGTTTGATGAACATTAGAAGTTTTATTTTTCTTGCTTCAAAAAAAAGGCCATTACAAGGTTAGGATAAAAACATTTTTATTGGACCATATAATTAAAATATTTACAAAATTTTATAAAAGATGATAATTTATAGCCAAGTGTGCATGATAAAGCAAAATGTTAAAGACAACACAAATAAGAATAAAAGGGTTTTGAAAACTGAGACGTTTTCATAAATTAACCAGATTTTCTGAATGAAATAAATTGAGGATGACATAAATAATAATAATAACAATAAATTAACTAAAGCACTGCTAAGGTTTCAGAAACACTTCAAAATAATTTTTAAACATTATTTAGTAATCAGACATCACACAGGCTTTGAACAAAAAAAGCTGAACTTCATATATAATGAATCGAGTCACATATAAATATTGAGAAATAAAATAAGTATGATTAATTGAATAAAATAAATAACTTTATACAAAAAGAGATTGGGATATTAAGAATTATTACATAAAAGAAAATTAAGAATGATAAAATGCAATACCGAAAAAGCTGAAATCCGTGTTTCCGCAGAAATATGTCATATCTGAGTAATGCACTTTGGGCCGAGCGCCGCATATGCGAGTTTCAGCTTGACTCATCTCAAGGCCGAGCGCCGCATCCTTGCGTTACGGCGAAAGTGCTGCTGTGGGCCGAGAGCCGCACATATGCGTTTGGCTTTTGGAACAAAATGTTTTCTATCAGATGGCGTTACTATTCCATGTTTCTTTCAAAAGATTGGTCCCGTACATTAGTATTTCTATCTCCGAGGTCAGATTGTAGTTGGTCACGTGTCTGTGAATTATTCTATTAGATTATTTGATTTTTGAGAGTATAAACAGAAACATGTGCTGGCGAGTGTAAATAGAAGCATGTGTTCAAGAGCTCTTTAACTCATTTTGGAGTGATTGGTTTATAGTTTCTCCTCTTGCTTGGGTTGAGATTTTATGGGAGATATTCTGTCAGGGGTTTTTATGTCTCTCTGTTTTATTTTTGCAGTTATTGCTAACAGAACGCGTTAACTTTCTGAGGAGGAAATATGTAAATTTTTAAATGACAAATCTATGGATTTTTCCGACGATAGTGATAAAGCAATAAATTATTAGAGTTCTTTAGATAGTTATGAATCATCAAATTCTGAATTAGAAGAGGATAGTACTAAGATATCGATTCCAATTCTGTCATGTCAGTGGAGTCCTAAAATAGAAGATTTTTCAGAAGGCTTTGAAGAGTTAATTATTACAATTTTCTTGAAGTATTTTATAATATTGAATGTAAATATTTTTTTTTCCTATATTTTCGAATTTTGCATTAATAATCTAGTATTCAGGTACTTCCAATTATAGGGAAATACACTATATTTATATTTTTTATTATTAAAAATCAAGTATTTTAATTACTTTTTTTATGATTTAGAATATGATATCGTTTACCGTATATTTAAAAATGGTTTCATTTCTATGTAAAGGACACTTTTTATGCATTATTATGTAACATGCACTTTTAATGCGTGTTAGGCTTAGTGGGAGAAAATGCTTCGGCCGGTGGGCACAGAATGCGCTTGCCAGCTCCCGGCTGATGGGCACATTTCCTTCAGTGAGCGGCCGTCCCAAAGGGGTTAAATTCTACAGATATAAATCATTAAAACAAATTTTGGCAATGAGCTGATAGTGAATTCATTTTCTACTTTCAGAAATAGAACTGAATAGATAGATGAAATATTTAGTGTACACATATATTAAAATATATACAACAATTTTATAAAAGAAAACATTTCATAAAGTCAGTATGCATAATTGATTAAAATAGCAAATAAAACACAAGTGAGATTGAGTTTGTTTTGAACCACAAAACACAATGAAGGTGAAATACATAAACCGGGCAAAAACATTTCTACTAAAACACTTCAGCATCATTTGTTTATCACAGACCAATATTGTTTGAAACAGATAATTTGTCCACCAGCACTGGTTCAGTAGATGAACTTTCGTAGCAGCTTCGACATACAGCCATGTATTTATCAGTTCCACCAATGACTTCAAGCTAAAAGAATGAAGTACAGCACACATTTAAAAATAAAACATATTCTGCAGAAAAATATATGGAATTTTCGAAAATACAAATTATTTTTTAGCTGCAAAATTGTGTTAAAGAATTAAAATTTCATAACAAAAATTTTATAAAAAACAAAATATAAATATTCTATACAAGGGCTTCTAAAACTTTCAATTCCAAATTCAGATGAATTTTGAGCTGATGAAATGCGTTTTTAAGAGATTTTTCATTGTTAGTAAACAGAAGCAATCTAGAGAATCGTGAGTGGAAGATAAAATTGAAATTTGCCAAATAGCTGAATCCTGCTATAACTTATTTTTGCTTATCATTTATTAATGCTATATTTGCCTATCTGATTTTCTTTACAAATATGAACACTACACGAAAAAAAGTTTTTTTTCTATTTTTTATTATTGAATCAAAACTGATTGATAGCAGAGAAAGTTAAAAAAAAAAAAAAACTTGCTTAATAATATACTTGTAAACGGGGTGGTTCCACAGGGGGGACCAAGGGGCCAGGGTCCCCCCCCATTGGGGAAATTTTTTTGTACGGATATTCAACTGTAGTTGATAAATAATAATCTGGCGAAGATTTGAGACCAATTTCACTACACTCGTCCCCCTGTATAGCAGGTTGTACCCTCCTGTAGGACAAACTCTAGCGCCATTCCTGCTTGTAACTCTATGGTTCGATTTTTATATCATACAGTTATATTTAGAAAAACAATGTAGATCATAATGAATATTAAAAATAACAATTTCCATTTCTGGGATGCTCCTGCTTTAGTTATAGAGCAAATATTTAGGTTTAATTTTTGCATTGGCAATCTTATTCAGAGAGTCCCCTTCAGAATAATAAATAATTCTTATGAGTGTGAATTTAAAAATAATTATCTTAAACAGATTATCATTTTTTTTTTCAATTTACATTTGTCAGTAAAGGTAGGTTGGTTGGCTGTGTTGTATTATCTGGCACAAAAGCCACATTTGACTATGCTGCTCCAAACACAGGATGCATATCAGTAACGGAAGGGGCAGGGAATAAATAAAAGATACAAAATGAATGAAAGGAACATGAAACTTTGATTAATACCAATCACGTGACTTCATTTTAAATTAGGGATATAACGAATATTCAGCAACTATTCGGTATTCGGCCCTTTTGCCGAATACTAAGCGGATATTTGGCCGAATATTTTCAGGATAATTATATTTTTAAATGCACACTTAACAAAGAATGTTGCAGAATTACATATTAGTTGCATATTACATAGGTATATTTAATAAAGTTACATATAATTTATGATTGCAAAGGCTGAAATTATGATGCAAGAACAATAATTTTTTAGCACTTTCAGGAGGAAGCCTGTTCCGTTTGGTTTCATACACATATAATACCAACTAGGGATGTAACGAATATTCAGAATTAGGCCCTTCCCCAAATATTCTGTCTGTCCGAATGTTATATAGATATTCGGCAGGATAAAATGTTTTTTACAAAATGTTGTTTCAAATATATTTAATAAAGATAATTGCAGAATTACATCCCAGTACATTTATTATTAAAAAAATATAATATTTATCCAATTTTAAGTTGGATAGTACATAAGTGTATTTAATAATGTTGGATGTCATTTATAGAAGACTGTCCAAATGGTTTCATATATTTTACCAGCTTCAGAAAATAAATGGTCACTATATAATGCTTGCAGGTGCTGAAAGATATTTTCTTGCTAAATTTGCGAACCTTGGAAATTTTTCCACATTTCCCCCCACCAATTAAGTGGACACTCCATACTACCTGTTAGAAGTTCGTTATCAAAATAGGAATTTACTTACAGTAATTTTAATTTATCCATTCAATTTTCTTCTGTGCTTGTCATAGTCATGTTCTGCAATGATGGCTCTGCTATTTCGTTGAATAAACCCCAAAATAATGAGGGTTTCTCATTTCTTATTATAGGAATTAAGGTATTTAAAATATTACAAATATACAAAAAAGTATTAACATTTTTTTAAATATACAAATAATGAAAAATCAATTTTATTTAATCTTAATTTTTATAAATTTAAAAAATATTTCATTCACAATTAAAAGTTAAATGTTTTTAAAGATTTGGTATTCGGCAAACCACTATTCAATACATCCCCATTTTAAATCATGGTAATTTTTAAAATGAGAAACATCATGATCATAGAAAGCATGTTTTGAAAACAATTACTGAAGTCGCCGTGTCGCTATGTGATCTCATTTGGGATTAAAAACTAATTCTAGAATCTACAACAGGCCACTTAAAAAATTGTGATTGTTAGCATACAGCATAATCAAAGTTTGTCATATGTCAGCCATATGTTTTGTATAATTTTTCTAATACATTTAAAATAATTTTGATAATCATTTCAAATTTTGTTTGGTTACCTGCTAACAAGCATTTGGAAAACCATGGATACATATAGGTAAAAAAAAAAAAATGGTGGAAAGAAACATTTCATTTTTTTTTTCTTATTCTTTTACTTAATTATATTTCAAGAATTTTAAGATTGAAAATTTAAATTAAACTTGAAAAAGAAATGCACACACATCTTATGTACTCATTACAGTGAAACCTCTCTGAGTGGCCACCCCTCCGTTCCGAGAAAAATTGGCCACTCAGAGGGGCTGGCCGCACTGAGGGGTTTTTGTTACAATTACAACATAATTGCTATAATACATAATATAAACAAGTCTGACACATATTTCTTATTTAAAATGAAGTTTGAGACTTATCATAGAGAAAATAGTACTTTAATAATTTTTTACATTTTTTGAAAAAGGATACAATTTGTGACTGTTTTAAGTTTTTACCCTTCTCGGGAAAAAAAACATTTTTCAAGTTCGTTTTTCAGTTTAAAAAGTAAATCTCTAGCCGATGCGTTTGTTAAATGGCATGGGCGAACCCACCCGGCATCTGTTCAGAGGGGCTGGGTGGCCGTTGCTAGGGGTTATTTTAACATTAGGTCTATGGGTCGAAAAATCCTTGCCACAAAAAATTGGCCGTTAAGAGGGATGGCCGCTATGCAGAGGTTTCACTGTATTAACTTATTTCATTTATGCCTTCTCCATTAAATGTGATAATGAAAGAGGAAGACTGGATGGTTTGATTTACATAGATTATTATTAAAACTGTTAGATTATTTATTAAAACTGTTAGGCAGTAAAAATAAACCTTTAGTGCAGGGTTGCGGTGATTTAAATCAGTTGATTAAAATCGCCGATTTAAATCAACTGATTTTTTTTTAAAAAATCATCGATTTAAATCATCTTATTTTAAATATCAAGTTAATCTGCTTTAATTGAAATAAAATTGTTAATGTATCTTTACAGAAAGAATATATAGAACATAAAAAATATTTCATTGAATTGATGTAACTAGAATACTTTCCATATCTTTGTTTTTGAGAACACAAGCAAATTAGATTTTTAATAAATCTGTAATGAGCAACACAATGAAATGCAAAGTATGAGATGCTTCTTTTTTTATAAAATAAATATTGTGAAAGGATCATGTTCACAAAAAGCATAGTAAAATACACTGAGTTTCATTTTAATATCGGAGAAAACTAAATGGTTTTGGGAACAACAATGTTTTTATATTGCAATAATGTTCAAATGTAAGATAATTAAGTAATACATATAAATGTTCCAAAAGAAATACAAACATCTACAAAGTGCAATTTAAACTGTGATCTATGGGGAGACTGGGGATGTTTGACCTTGGAGAAGTTTGACCCACCCCATTTAACTTTTTTAAAAAACTGATTTCAATGATTAAATACCAGATGGCACCTCAATAATCATCAACTCCATACCATACTAAAGTTTTAAGACATTTGCAGAAAAAACAGAGAAGCTATTTCCTGTTTCATATTTCTTGATTAGAAAAGTTAATTTTTGAATTTTCATTTGTAAGAACCTGCACTAATTATATGTTAAATTTATATAAATATTTTGGTTTATAAAGCCAACTTAAATAATGCTCTGAAAGACTATCTATCCACTTAGATTATTATTTCTATTGGATAGATAATAACTATTATTATCTATCCAATAGAAATAATAATAGTTATTAATATGTGCTTTTTGCATTTTTAATAAAAAGGCTGCAAGGGGATGTTTGACCCATAGCAAGTATGGGAGGTTCGACTCGGGCCAAACTTCCCCATTTTATAATTTTAAAGGGCTAACATTTTTAATTTAAAGTTAAATCTCACATATTACATATTTCTAATTTAAAATTAATTCTATCAATAATTCCTGTGTTTGCAAGATTTATATCTTAGTTGGAAAATTATATGCCTAAAATGCTCAAGGAATATAAAATTTTCATCAAAGCAATATTGTACCATTCATATATGCTACTGTTTAATCCATTATATCTTGGATATTATTGGCCAAATAGGTATTAAAACCTTTAACAATGAAAAGAAAAAAAAATGCTACATTAGCATTTACTGAATTTCTAAATATCTCTTCATCCCTGGGTCTCATTAACACTTCAGTAGGTTTAATGAAAAAATAATGAAGACAATAAACAATGTCTTTTGTTTATTTTTATGCCGTTTTTCTATAAGTCAGAATAAAATAAAAAAAGAAAGGTATTCCCAACGTTAATTAAAGCTGGTATTCTGTCTATCATTTAAAAAGACAATGTTACAGCGCTGGTTGAGGATTAAATTGATAAAAAAAACTTTAGGAAGAGGTATATGTGGATAAATATAAAGGCTTTGAAGATGGAAATATATAATTTAAAGCTAATCATGTTCCCCTGTCAAGTATTCTCTGATATAGAGGAAACTGAGGAATATTTACAGCTTGCTTCCGAGTTACATTATGGATTAACTCTTAAGGGCAATCAACAAACAAATCTTCTAGCTTTGACTGGTTGAAAAAATTTATACACGGGCATTAAGAATTATTTTTGTGAAGCCCTGAAGTTTGGGTAGAGCAATGAGCTTTAATTAAAACAAATGTGGTAAAACCAAAGAGTGACTTTGAAAATTAAATTTTACTTTGGTGATTATAAAAAGTTTCACAGAATGCAGTTTATATGCTGTTGACGAAATAAACTAATTCTGAATTGTATGTTACAAAGAGGAATAGTTAATTAAGTAGTTAATATGTAATTAATAATTTTTAAACATTGTTTTATTTTGTTTTTAATAAGTGGGTCAAACCTCCCTGAAGTGGGGATGTTTGACCTAATTATTACTACTTTTGAAAATCCTTATAAAAAATGTTATTTTAAATATTTTATAAATTATAATAGTGTGGAAATATGCCCCATAATATGAGTTATAAAATGGTGATAAAACTAGATTTCAATCTTGTTTTTAAAGAAAATGGGAGACAGTTTTTTCAAAAGTGGGTCAAACATCCCCGGTCTCCCCTACTTATTAAAAGACAATGTTTGTGGTGTGATGTCCAGATGAATCTATCGCACTTACAATTTAAAATGAGGATATAATTAGTGAAAATGAAATTTATAAACTTGCTAACTACAGCTAAATCATGAATTGCCAGTGTTGAAAGGATTTTTTCCAACCTTTGGTGTAGTCCATTCTAAATTATGAAACAGATTAGGATTAGAGAAAGCTTCAAAACTTGTGTTTGTAATGAAACAAATGAACAGCTGAGTGTAAAATTCTCCAATATTCTAACCAGGGACGTGGCGAAGGGGGGGTAGGGGGGGTGAGACACCCCCCCAGATTTTTCTGAAGTCGGCAAATTAACTAAATGAGTCGGCAAATTTTGAAAAAGTAATCGAACGAATTATTTTATCCACAACATTTGCAGAATTATTTATTGAAACGCGAAAAAAAACAAAAAACCAAAGTGAACTTTTATTTACTAAGTTGGTTTTTAAATTCTCTTGCACACCATTGATGTCACCGATAGGGAGCCGTTCCGACTCCGAGTTCAGGGGTATGCGTGGCATGACTATTGTTAACTGACCGGGGTTCGGGCAAACTTTCCCTTCTGTAGTAAAATAAAGACAAATTCTGAGAGCAACGAAAGAAATAAGCTGCCACTGTTTTGTAGATCCCGAAATTTTCCGTTACCCATCTGCGCGGCAGTGTTCTTCTCTAGATTTTCTAGTGTACTCCCTAATAAAAGTGTCATCCCCCTGTTTGGTCCCCCGGTCAAGTCCTTGGACGCAAGGCCGAAACTGCTGAGTTTTATTACGCTGAATCGGGGACCACGGCAAGTCGATATTGCCGAGAAAATGAAGACACACCGAAATCGGCATGTGTTTACAGACGGACGAAGGAACAGACA
Organism: Araneus ventricosus; assembly: GCA_013235015.1. Classification (NCBI taxonomy): domain Eukaryota; kingdom Metazoa; phylum Arthropoda; class Arachnida; order Araneae; family Araneidae; genus Araneus; species Araneus ventricosus. The sequence goes on along the minus strand of BGPR01011668.1, from coordinate 2,715 downwards.
TATATAATTCCAGAAAATGTTTTTTTCGTATTCGGGTACTCTAATGTAGAAAATCATCAAACTCTCGATGTCGAATTTTTTTGGCGTTTATAATTTTTTTTTTTTTACTTCGCATGTCAGAAAGTAAAGAGTTTTTATTGCAAATATCCTCATCTATCTTAAGTCTTTATTACTTTTTTCTTTCAGATGAGTTAAAAGAGAAAATATCAATACTACGTTTTCTTAATATCTTAGAATTTAAAAAATAACATTAATTCGATATAAGAATTGAGTAACAATAATCAAAAAATGAAAAAAACAGTTTAAATTTTAATGTTTACTGCGGGCTTATTTTGCATAATTATTGTTATATATTTAAGTATAAGAAAACATTTATGAAAATTTTTCCACGATATAAAAAAGCAATAAATAATTATTTAAATTTTTTATAATATTGATTTAAGAAACTTTGAGAGATGCTAACAATTTTTTAATAGCATTCATTTAGTATGTTAGCTTTCATCATATATTTATAAAAAAATATTTTATATAAAAATTCTGTTAATTTGATATACAAGCCATAATGATGCGATTTATTATACAACAGGAGACAAATATTAACTCGGTGTGTATATTTTAACCTTTCCTTGCTAAGCTTATATGAATGAATGGATTTCTTTTCTCTCCAACTTTACTATAAATTTTTTTTCTATTATCGATTTTTTTTATACAGAAAGAAACTTGACTAGCAGTAACATTCAGTGATTGCATTGAAACATTTTCAATCCTGAGAGTGCAAAATTTAGCCTCTTAAAATACGCAAATTTGTTGGCTGCTAATAATAATTACATTATTCAAATGCTAAACTGTTTCAGGAATTTTAAGAAATGTCACAATCTTATGCCGCTGACCTCAGCAACAAACTAATGCTTAAAAATAAAGTTTGGGAACTTTTTATATTCCTTTTTCTCTATAAAAAATGTGCATTCCCTAGATTTCAAAAGAAAAAATGGTCATAAAAAAGCTTCTTTAAAAATGAAAGGTTAAATATTTTTGAAGAAATACATATGAGCAGCTTTCTGACAAAAGTGAACATATACGCTTTTTTCTAAAAAACGTTTTGTTACAATTTTCTCATCTGAGGACTCAACTGTACGATGGTGCAGTATCATTCAAGTTTGTCTCATTACTTATTTTTTCCCCTTTGTAAAATTACCAAAAGTTCTTAATTCTCTAGCAAAGCTAAAAATATCCACTTCTAAAACCAACTTCGTAAAATGGATATGTTCACTTTTGATTTAAAAAAAATCTCATATATTTTTAATCTTTCTGTAACATCTTTATTTATTTATTTTTTGTGCGTCGGTGTGTTTAATGCTAGAAAAATATATCTAGCTCTCATTTTGGGGGGCGTTCTTTCTCTTATGTAAAATGTCAGCATTTCTCTTCCAAAATCTTGATAATTATGCCCAGAAACATTGAAATATACCACATAAGGAAACAAATACACAAAATAATCTCTTTTCCAACCTTGGAAGCTTTTGCGAGCAGGACAGTTTAAGAATCCTGTAATTTCATGGTGTCTTCGGATTGCACCATTCGTGAGAAAAAAGGGGTGGAAGTAGACTGACAGATTTATGATCGGGGGGATGCAGTTTTTTTTACATCACAAAACCCCCTAACTTCTTATTGGGCGGGAAACTCGAATGGACATTATCCTGAACAGTAGTAAAGTTAAAGGCAACATAAAGAAATCTCAATCCAGAAAGCGGAGTGTAGCTGATAAAGTACAGTGCGACTTTTATACACCAAACCTGCTTTACTATAGGTGAATTAAATCATTATTATTACTGTGGAACTTGGATAATTCAAACATTTTTTATCTGAATTCGTAAGTAATTCGATTTTTCCTCTATTCTTAAAATTTCTATACGCATAACGCCTAAATATAATCTGTAATTCGAATTTATTTTGCTTACTTAAATGTCAAGAATGAAAATTTTAAATTCTTTTATATTTCTAAATTGCTTTCGTCCTTACTTTGTATGCTCATCGATCGTGAATAAATAACTTTTTAAGGTTCTTTATTACTCTAGAATCCAATCAAAACAGCAATGAAATATTTCTCACTTTTTGAATTATTTTAAATTTAAGCTTTAAGTAATTTTATTAACATTATTTTTTAAAAAAATCAATAAATATTATTACTTTGTTAATTAAAATTTCACACTGTTTATTTATTCATTATGTATTCTTTATTAAAGGTGGTAAATTTTAAAAATAGATTTTTTTTTGCCTTTTTTAGTTGAAATTGCCGTTTTCTCATGCTGTATTCACTTTTACACAAAGATTTTCTAAATTAAATTCGAATTAGTCAAGTTGCACTGCTTTTCATTACTTTACATTGCTTTTTGTTGCATTAATTATTTGTTTATTTAACATGATTTGTTTTAATAGATCTAAAAATATTCTGCAAATTTATGCATATATATTACCAGCGGATATTTGCGATTTTTCAAGTACTCGGATGAGGAATAAAAGAACCTTTTTCCGTTCGAATGCCGTGTATATAATAGAAATAAACGGAAATTCAAAATGAGTTGAATTTCGAAGCAGTGTTTTTTTTAACATCGAGATTAGGGATATAAAGAATAATGATTTGGCCAAATACCTACTCTGTAAAAACATTTCACTTTTGATTCTAAATAAAATAATTCTCAAATTTTAAATGTAAAA
>BGPR01011667.1:306-44153 GCA_013235015.1 Araneus ventricosus | reverse complement strand
CAATACCCAATTAAAAGCTGTTCCGATGCACCGAAGACAATTCGAATGGAATTATTATTCAGATATCACAAAAAGGGCAAGTTTGAACTGACTGCCGAAGGCAATGGAATATAAAAACTCATTTTCAATTCCGATTTGGCCATAAATTTTGTTGTTATGTTTGGTAAATTCTGAAAGAGGAGTTTGAAGTAAGATGATAAGTAGCAAATAATAATATGAAGGCTTTAAATGTATCCTTTTGATCTCAAGACAATATTTTTAACTCAGACGAAGTAATTTCAAACATTCATTGAAATCACATGGAAGTATATATATATATATATATATATATATATAAGCTTTCAATTAGCAATTACATTTGTGTAGAAATGTTGAAATATAATAAAGTTATTAATATTAATATCATTACAAAGATTTGGTAAAAAAATTTCATTTTGACATGTTAGATTAAATTATTTTTCTGAAACTGCATTATCAGGCATCTCTTGAAGATCATTCTCTGTGATGTCACGCGGTAAATAAAAGAATTCATTCTAATGTGAATGCTGCTTTATTACATTACCTTGTGGTTTGGAGATTATCAGAGAGCTCTTGAAGCAGAGGTATATGGACGAGTTTTGTGGTTTGTTTATTTGCATGTAAGTAGGACTTCCGCGTGTAACCTCCGCTTCCGGTAATAATGTTAAGTCAATGGGAATCTTCAAAATTTCAACAGTCTGTTTGAGGATATTAATTAATGTTTAAATTGAAGCTTTTTAATGTTATGCCTTAAGAATACTTTGAAAATATTAAATTTAATATTTCTATTGTTGTAGCGCTCAATGTTTACTTCAAATAAGAGCCGAATTTAGTGGAAAGGTTGCCAAAATTATTTTTTATCGCTCTTTTTATCGACATCCAAGATTTGCTTGGCGGTTAAATTTGTAACCAAACGATTTGGAAAATTACTGGAGGTTAAATTCTAAACCAAACGATTTAACTAATTACAATAGTTCCATTTCGAATGTTAATGCTTTAAGAGCTTCTTTAATCGATGTAAAAAGAAATAATTACTCAAACTCAAAGAACGCGGAATTCAACGTTTTGTTTACTAACGAAAGAACTTATTCGAACTTGGCGCTTGATACAGTTGCCAAATAGATTTGGCGATTGCTTAAATCGGAAGGTAACCGGAAAACGGTCTATGAATCCAAAATAAACAAACAAGGAAACTCGTCCATAATATTTTGACGAATGATCAGATGATGACCGTGCTTTTGAAACTTCCGCATCGTGCTATTATGTATGTGGCCCATGTTGAAACTCTGAAAGTCAAAAGTGTCGCTTGGTGGCGCCGCACGTTACTTTTTATATATAATGCTACACCCTATGTCTAACGCTTTAGATATGTGAGCTTATGCTATGCGTTTCGCATTTATGCTCCCTTGTGATGTTGTTACATGTGCTCCGCCAATAAATGTACGGAAAATGAATGACTGTTGCCTTAGAGTATTTTACTGACAGGTAAGAGGAAACATTTGGTGTTTTATTAATAAGAATGTTCGAACGTTGAAAGTTTAATCAGCCTATTTGAAGAATGCCTCTTTTTAAAAATACAGCCGTTTATTTTGTGGATCAAATATAGAAATTATTATTTATTTTATACTTTGAAATACATCTATATATTGTGAATTGAAACGTGACTATGTTTTTATTTTTTCCTCCTGAATTGTTAGATGCAAAAGATCCATTAGATATCAACAATTTGTCGCAGTGTCTCGATGCCCTGAGAAGAAGACTGCAAGTTTGAACCCCGTTTTTTCTTACAACCTGCTTTTCATTTCAGGTATTTTCAATTTGGTTGTGGTACTATTTGAATTTCGTTCTCCCGAGTATTATGTCTCAGGGAATAGCATGAATGGTAATAAGAACTAGAATTTTAATAATTTCATAGCATTGCAAGCGGACAAGATTTTGAGAAAGCAAACTACTATTCAAGCTTCCATATTTCAACAATACACAACAGGACACAGCAGCATAAGGTACTTCAAATACAGAATTTATTCACCAAGAGAAATAGAATCCCCAACTTCCAATCACGTAGCTGAGAAAATTCCATTAGGCAAACATTGGTCGCTAATTACCTAAGTTAAGAAAACAACAATACTGATTAATATTCATAGAACCATACCTAAATTCGATCATTCCTTTGTGCATCATAACACAAAATAAATACCTGAATTTTAATCTTCATTACGCAACCAAATCCGTTTCCTCTATTCATTAAAATCTCTACATGCTGGTACTCTTACCAGGAAACACTTGCCGTTACGTTCTTTACTCTTATTAGTCTCTTTTAACAGGACGACAAACAAAATGAGAAATCATTTGTTTAATGCGTTAAATTACCAGGCTTTCTCCATAACAGTATTAGCCGATTAATATACACGAATAAAGCTTTCAAAAATCTCATAAAAATCTACACCGAAATTTATATTTCGGAACTCAGCTTCTAATATTCTCCCCACCATTTGTGATTCGGAATAATCCTAAAGGCTTCTCCGAGTTTTTCTTTCCTATTTTCACTGCATCTCTCACAAGAAAAGAAACCATTACCGGCATCTATTGACATTACTGGAGTCATTTCTAATACATCGATTGATGCTACTTCTTTCAATAACTAACCCTAACTCTGCGCCCAATTAAAAGCTCCTCCGATACAACAATTTGAATGACATTGTTCGGGGAGCACGGAAAGGGGTAAGATTATGGAAAGGCAACCGCCTGCAATGAAATGTGAAAGTTCATTCAGTTGCTATTGAATCATAAATGAAAGTTCATTCAGTTGCAATTGAATCATAAATGAAAGTTCATTCAGTTGCTATTGAATCATAAATGAAAATTCATTCAGCTGCTATTGAATCATAAATGAAAGTTCATTCAGTTGCAATTGGATCATAAATGAAAGTTCATTCAGTTGCTATTGGATCATAAATTTTTGCTAAGCCACTTGCTAATGAGAGTTTTCTTTGTTAAGAAATACTGAGATAGAGAGGTTAGAAGTAAAATGATGGTCAGCAAACAATGATTAATGCCTAAGAATTAATTTAATGCCTAATGCTAATTTAATTTTAATGCCTAAAGAATGTGTGCAAAGTGTCAGCTGCGGGCAAAATGAAAGATCACTAAATATTTTAGAAGATACTTGATATGGTTTTGATTTTATCTCCAACAACATAGATTGGCGCGAAGCGATACATGAAAGAGTTCAGAGAACTTCACATAGTCCATAGGTTTATTCAAACTGTTTAAGTACATTCCCAAATGAAGTTCAGTGAGCTCTGGATCATAAGTATACCAACTCTAATCCACCCCAGAGAATACATTGTATTAGGAAAGTGTTTGTTCTATACTTCACACTATTACGTCAGCTAGTATACGTTGTTATCATTATAATAGGCCTTGGAAGCTTAGGCTTATTACGGTGATTAGCTTGGGAGGATGCATAATGAGCTTTCCTCATCATTTCAGAATAGTGATCATAAATGCTCCTTCGGAAGCTCAGACTTCTCAAGTTGTGCTTCTGGTACTATGAATGGATCAGAATCCTGTCTTTCATGACAAATACTGTTTCATCATCCTTTGTAATAACGTCCTTTTTGTATGTTGGAAAATTTTGCCGGAACACTGTGCCTAAATATTGGTTTCACATGCACAATTTTCTGGAAATAATTTAGTGCAATATAGAAAAGAAACTTGCAACATCAGGAAGATAATTAAAAAGTTAAGAAATGCAGTAAATTAGTAATTAAAAGCTTTACAGCTAACAATCTGTGAAGTTTATGCGAAAAATTAATATCACAGTTTAGTATTTATTTCTCTATAATATTTATGTTACCCTTGGAATACCCATGGTCAGATAGCGGAGACGATACCACTTCCATATGTCACTTCCTTTACACATTTAACAATTCTCCAGAGGGATTTATTCTTATTTCGAGGGCTTTGGCCCACGTACATGACGATGTTTGAGGGCATTGAGTCTCGAACCTTTGGCCTTCTCGTCTGAAGTAGAGACTTAGTCACGGGCCAAATGTGACCCAGCATTGCAGAAAGAGAAATTCTTTTCCCTTTTTCGAAGTAATTGAATGGTATTGGGTCTTGAACTTTTGTCCCTCCTGTCTGAAGTAGAGACGTAGTCACGGGCGAAATGTTTCTAAACGTTGCAGAAAGAGATAAATTCTTTTTCCTTCTTCAAAGAAAATGTACCATTGTTAGATGGCGAAGACGATATCCCAGCTAGCGCTTTGTTTACGAATTTTTACAATTCCCCAGAGGAATTTCTTTTAATTTCGACGGATTTTACTTATGTCAGGCCCGCGTACATGCCTATGTTTATAGTATTGGGTATCGAACCTTTGACCATACTGTCTGAAGTAGAGACTCAGTCACGGGACAAATGTGGCCCAGAATTGCAGAAAGAGACAAATTATTTTCCCCTTTTCGAAGAAAATGTGCCATGGTCAGATGGCGAAGACGATATCCCAGCTAGCACTTTGTTTACGAATTTTTACAATTCCCCAGAGGAATTTCTTTTAGTTTCGACGGATTTAACTTATGTGAGACCTGCGTACATGTAGATGCTTGATGGTATTCAGACCATCCTGTCTGAAATAGAGACTCAGTCACGGGACAAATATGTCCCAACATTGCAGAAAAATAGCATCTTTTTTCCTTTTTCGAAGAAAATGTTATCAAGTAGAATAAAATTTGTTGTGTTCCGTAGCAAGCTGTTAAGATATATAGTCTCAACATTTTGTTAATTGTTTTCCACATATATAGAAATTTTAAAGATTTGAGTATCTCATATTTGAATATTTTCACCTATCAAAATTTGCAATACAGCTAAATTATGTTTCCTCTACAAATATAAGAGATAAAACAATTGGTACTTTAATTAATTCTTATTTGTTAATCTTTGTCTTGGTTAAAAAATAAAATGCACTAGATGTATGAAAGGATCGTTACACAAAAATCCGCCTCAGTGAATAACCCTAAAAGTAACAGAACTACTACAAATTTCATACCGCGATTGGAATATTGATAGAATACTAGAAGATTCTCTTTTCATCCACCTGTGCTCTGGCCCGTTCTGATATTTTATCACTAGTCTTAGGATTTACTGCCTCTAGCAGAACTATTTTACGAGAAGCTGTAATAATTCTGTGTATAATTTTACTCTTCTTTCTTGCTGTATTACCACAACAAATCTAGCTCTCGTGTATGCACTGTTTAGCAACGGATTTCGAAACAAACACTTTTGGACGATTTTACACCGGAAAGGGGTGTCAGGAAATGAGTCATATGAGCGCATTTCCGGAGTTCTCTGTTGGATCACGCTAAGTAATATGTAAAAATATCCCCTTCCATTCTCCACTTTTCCCCTATTTTAATGAAAATAACTCCGCTCGGCGCATGCGCAAAAGAGCGGAGGGTGTCGGAATCAGTTGCTAAACAATAAATGAAGCAATGATGAAGAAATACAATGAACGGTAGCTGAAAACTCGGACACATCTTATCTCATAATGGCACTTGAAAAAGGAGGACCTCTTTCAATAATTCTCTATTTTAAGAAGATATATTTCTATTAATTCAGTGTAAGATAAAAGTTAATAAGCATATATTTTTAAAAATAATTTACATTTTATAAGAAATATTGATTTCCTGAATGATTTTTTACGTGAATGTGTGATAATGCCTTGCATGATTCACAACATAGAAGCTTTGAGAACATTGCTATTAAATCTACTGAAATGTTTCTTTCGCAAAGATGGATTCTCTTTAACATCCAAGCGTGAAAAATCGAGTGTTCTATTTTAATTAAAATTAATCTTCGGTAAAAAAAAGTGTCGGAAAAAAGTTATCGCTTCAACGGCGTCACAGGGAAAAAATCTAATTAAAGAGTCTTCATTGCAAAAAATATCGCAGCATCTATTTCTTTAATTGTTTGGAAGAATCTGCTTTTAATTACACGATCTAAATCTTCTGAAATTTCCTGTTTCACTCTCTTCTTGGATTCCTGATACGGAATTCCCTAGTAACTCAAAAAATCCGGCAAAATAAAGATTAACTTTGTCTTCACATCCGTCTAATAAGTTTTTAAGGTGACTTTCTAATATGTTAAAAAATAAAGGGAATAGTCAATTCAATTTAAAACAAGCTTGAGCAAAAATTATTCACTATTTCTTCATTGACATCTGACAAATCTCAATACTTAATTTTCGTCATAGAAGTTGACCTGATTTAATAAATAATTCCTTTTCATTTGTAATTTTATTTACTGGATGATAATTTGATTTTTGATTCATGAAGGATTTTAAATGTAGCAAGTTTTAAAAAAAATCGACAGGAGGCTGTCTCTGCGAAACGACCACTGGGATTTAGTGGCGTAGACTTTCCTTACTCAACTGTGACTTTCTGTGACTAAAGTTGTACTATGAGACTAAAGTAGATCTATGTGGCTTTGATCTATACTCTATGACCTTTCTGTGTTAAATGAATTAATCTGAATGAATTAATTAATCTGAACTGAATTGATTATTTATCTGTTAAAATCCAGTTAATAACTGCTCACCACCGATGACGTCATCAAAATTTTTAGTGATTTTCACCAACTTTGAAGTTCGACTGTTCTTAAACCGTAATTCCAAATTCTGAAATTCCTTTTGCAATCTTCAATGTCAACTTTTCTCTGTTAAATGAAACTAAAACCAACACTCTAATGTTATTTGGTTACGGAACTATAAGCGTTTAAAAATACCAAGGAAAACGTCATAATTTTTTCCTTTCCCGACACACCATTCGACCACTATGGAGAGACGTAAGTCTACTTCAAAATAGCGTGCTTAATTCAGCAAATATTACCTTTAAATCTTTTGTATGCGCAATAAATTATCCTCTGTCAAGATGTTTGACATGTTATAAACGGTCTTTGGGTGTAACACTGCATACAAGAAATACAAGAAATATTTTAAGTTATAAGATGTTTGCAAAGAAAAATAATGTCTCAAAGATGAATATTCTTGCGAGACTTGAAGCTTACTAAATTTCGAAGTTATTTACAAGGAATAATTAAAAGTAGGGTTAAAGAAAATGGCATCACATAAAAATACATTTTTAGATCAAATTACTACAGTTATACGTAGCATCTCGGTCTTGCATTTTGTGCTTCTGTACAATGTTCTGGTGGTTTGCGAACTTTTGTTCAAAAATTCAACAATTACGTTTCCGCAAGCTGCTTAATTATACGATATTCTCGTGTAATTTCTGACGAGAATAAATTATTGTTTGAGAGTAATAGACACTCTCCGTGAATATTTAAGTTTAGTTTAGTCATATTAACTTCCCATTTTGTAGCAACACAAGGGATGGTTTGGGACGGATCTCGTAATTTTGATAAGAGGCCATGTAATGGTAATAATATTTTATTTATGTCTGACAAAGGCATGATTGCAATTTTATTTATTTCTATATAAGTGTATAAATAAGAGGAATAGTAACAGCTAGATGCTATCTTGCTTTGAATTTTGATTTGTAACTAGTACGGCGGAACGAAGGTTACGATCTACGCTAGTACGGAATGTATTTTTTCTTTATAATTAAATAAATGTTGTTCGGTATTTTAATGAAATGTCTTATTACTGATTAATTTAAGCAGTTAATCATACAAGAAGTCATGGTCGTCAGTTTACTTTAGTGATATTAACTTCCCCTTTTGAACACGAGGCATTCAAAATTTTTTGTTTGAAAAGAAATTTAATTTTTAAAGCTATAATATCTCCATCCGCCAAACTATGTGGAATAATTAATAAGCATCGCTATCCCAGGTAAAGTGTATCCATTGTTAATTAGCCAATAAATAATTCGTAGTTAATTTAGCACCTCAAATTTTTTTTATGCCGTCGTTGATCCCGTTACCATATCCATTTCTTTTCAGTGCATCTGTTTGAACAGTGATTACTCGTCACCTCAGAAAGCAGCATTACTGCAAAAACTAATTTTCATTGATTGAAGTACAGAAATTAAAGAAAAATCTTCATATTTTATTGACCTTTACTTTTTTACTCTATGCCAGATATTAAATTTACTGCAGTTTAAGGGTATTATATTACCAGAGAGAGAGAGAGAGAGAGAAAGAGTATTTGGTATCCTGTATTATCTTTAGGAGAGTTTGAGCTGCTTTAGACAGCTGATAGTGCTGTCTCGCTACACTCAACTTGACATCACTAATCCAGAAATGGATTAGTGCTGTCAATTAGTGATTATAAATCATACACAGAATTATATATTTATGATGCTAAAACAAATTAAAACATTAGCATTTTCCTCCTTGATTAAATGATAAGTTTTCTTTATTTAATTCATGATGAAAGGGGTAATGATTCATTTTTATTTATGGCTTTCTTTATTTTGGCTAGATATTAGAGAATCAATGGAGTAGATTAATCTGAATAAATGATTTCTGAAAAAAGAAGACAAAATTAAGTAAATAACATATTTCAAATCCGAAGTATTTCCTTAAACCCCTTTGACGAAATTTGGGCACAGATCTATAATTAATATTAGCAGTAAGCCAATTTTTCTTACCAATTTTTATTTATTTAAGACAAAGGGTTAAGGATATATAATTTTTACATGTCTGCGATTATACATTCCGATAGACCATCAACCCTTTGACGGATTTCGTCCAAACGTTGAAACGGACCTACTTTCATGATGATAAAACTGTGTACCAAATTTTATCCATCTAGCTATTCAAGTTTTTGAGTTATAGTGTTCAATGACCGCGGACAGACAGGCTTCCCGTAGACGGATTTTGTCCAAATTTTGATAGAAAACTACAAATTATGCGTAAAGATCATATACCAAATTTCATCCCCGTAGCTCTAATAGTTTCGCGTTATCGTGTTCACAGACAGACAGACATTCCAAAATTGTGTTTTTCGGACTCAGGAGGTCTAAAACGCGGACATTCGTCAAAATCTCGAGTTCGAATTTTTTTACGATTACAATATTTTCTCTTTTTATTCTTCGCATACAAGAAAGTAAAAAAGAGACATCTACTTTTCGAGCTCTATCCCAGAAAATCTTGAGGTTATAAACGTATTTTGTGATCCCAGAATGCATCATTTTGCATTGTGTAATAAAATATTTTCGATGGTTATATTTGCTGTTGCCTTTGCAGCTCTGTATCATATATTATCTACTTTTTCATGATTTATTTATTATTTTTATTCCTTTCTTTCTTTTCTATGGCCGAGTTTCCTGGTTTGTTTACTTTTGGATTCATCGACCGCTTTCCGGTAACCTTCCGTTTTAAGCAATCGCCAAATCTATTTTGAAACTGTATCAAGCGCCAAATTCGAATCAGTTCGTTCTTTCGTACACAAAACGTTGAATTCCGTGTTCTTTGAGTTTGTGTAATCCTTTATTTTTAAAGTGGTTAAAAGAAGATCTTAAAGCATTTAAATTCCAAATGAAACGATTGTAATTAGCTAAATCGTTTGGTTTAGAATTTAACTGCCAATGATTATCGAAATTGTTTGGTTAAAAATTTAACCGCCAAACAAATCTTGGATGTCGCCAAAATGAGCGATAAAGAATAATTTTGGCAACATTTCCAGTAAATTAGGCTCTTATTTTAAGTAAACATTAAGCGCTATAACAATAGAAATATCAAATTTAATTTTTTCAAAGTATTTTTAAGACATAACATTAAAAAGCTTCACTTTAAACATTAATTAATATCTTCAAACAGAGTGTTGACATTTTGAAGATTCCTATTGACTTAACATTATCACCGGAAGCGGTAGTTGCACGCGGAAGTCCTACTTACATGCAAATAAACAAACCAGAAAACTCGTCCATACCATATATTATTAAATTCTCAACGTGTAAAATTATCTAAATTTGATGTAAATCGAAAGGACAATCTTTATAAGAAATTTGTAGGGTGTGGCAACTCTTCAGCATACTACCATATAAGCATTAAAGAAATATGTCTATTTCAGGTATTAGTTAACTTTTATATCAAGATATTTTGATTTCCTAATGAGCTAGTTAATTCTCTGCGTTATTTAATCTTAATTATGCTATAACTTATAACTTTTATCTGACAACAAAATCTTCATGAATTTAGTTACGATAGAATTTGTAGATGAAAAATACGTTTTGAAGAGAATTAATAGAATTTTTGTGTTATATTTTTAAGACGAACCTGCAATTACTTGTTTTAATTCTGTTTAATACGGCGTGAGTATGCGAAAAGATTTATCCTCTTCATATTTCTAAAGTAAATATGCAGCGAAAGAAATAAAATATTTTCTGGAATTTGAATCAAAATTCGTATTGACAAGAAATCATGCGATATTGAGTTTGTTCTATTAATTGAGTGGTATGTATTCATCATTCCAGAACACACGGAATTTTATTTTTAGGCTTAATTTTGAATATATTCCATTTTTCCGAGGTTGAGTTGTTTGAATCACTCTGCGAATCTACCGAAAAGGAATTTTATTTAAATTAAAAGCATGAGACAGCATTTGAGATGAAAATAACCAGTCTCTTTTTTTGGAATTCAAAATAAACTGAAAGAACGATTTTAATGATTCGTGAATGATTAATGGAATGAAAATAGATTCAAACGGGTGCCGTTTTTTTCCATTCAAATGGAACTAAAGTATTTCACCGATATCGTTTCAGGAGTTGTTAATGAATCTTCCTGAAGATTCCCGTAAAATATTAATGATTTTCCACTGAGAATGTTTTGAAAATATTTCTGTTGAAATGTTTGATGTTTCTTTCCAATTACAGCATTAGAAAGTGCTTCGGTACTCTAGAATTTAAACGAGTAGGTGAAATATTTCATTTACTGCATCATGACTGGCTGCTATTTCCAGATATTTCGCCAAGTGATCAATGTTTTTCAGTGCGTAATATTATTCTACCTTCAATTGATTATTGCTTAAAATTTTCATATTCCTCAGTTAGTCCATATAGATTTTGTGCTTCGTTAGAAACTTCACTGATGTATATTTCCGCAAATAAAAGCTACTGGCAGGTTCCTTTATTTGACATAAATCATAAAGCACATAAGGGAAGGGAAGAATTTTAACAATTCTTTCCTTTTTTTAGAAAAGCTTTTTTGATCAAACCATTTGAATTTTATCTTAATAAGAATTTACTGATTTGCTAAAAATATAAAAGATGTAAGAAAAAAGGCGCCATTTTCTGTTACAGAATGGGCATTTTAAATAAAAATACGAAATATGGATTACTATTGCTCTTAATATGAATTGTTATCGCTTTGCATTATATAAATTATTATTTTATGCACTAAACTAAAGAATACAGCAAAATGCCAAAATTAAAACTCAAAATCTAGTAATATACGTATCGTATGTGAATTTAATGATGTAATAAAAATCCTTTGATCACAATAAGATTCCATTATTGCTATATAGTAAATTACCCAAAGTTTTCAAATGAGTGAGGAACTAAAAATACCTGAAATTACTATTGACTTTTCTGTGTGCTATAATTTTTTATTACGAGGCAAAATAATATAAAATAAAATATAAATAAAATATAAATCTCCATAGTTATATTTGGAATGATTTCTTGATGAAAAGGAGTTTTTATCATGACGAGATGCTGGTTTCGGTTACGGTAATGGAGGTTTCCGGGATCAAAAGCCGATGCGGAAGTTTGGAGAGGGAGGTGCCAGCTCAGGTGTTATCCTGGTCATCTGACCACGGTTCAAATTACGAGGTTCATCCTAAAATAGCCTTCGTGTTGTCTCAAAACTGGTCGTTAATATAACTAAACTAATACTTGAATGAGATTAGTATATAGTGCCAGATTTTGATTTCTATCACTAGATATTAAAAGGATCCCTTTCATTGGATTTTAAGGATTTAAAGTATAAAAGGTTTTTTTGCAAAGTAAAAAAAAATGCTTTTCTATATCTGGAAAAAATCAAACTATATATTTTTTCTTAACACACAGGAATACCCCTTAAAAATGATCCAAAAACTTCTCTTCTTTCTCTAAAAACCTCCGAGTAACTCATAAATGAAATGTAAAAACGAATGGATACATAAAAAGAAAAATCTGAAATAGATAAAGTCTCAGCCTGGTCCCCAAATTTGCTAAATCATTTTCATATGTCTGTATGTCTTTGTGGGTTATGGACACGATATCGTATCCGACTGCGTTCAGAAGCCTTTTTTTAAAGTAATGATATTTGAAGCAATATTTTTGTATTTATATACGAAATTTATGTTAAAACTAAATAAATCATAGAAAAAGTTATATTAATTTAATATTTTTTAAATATTTAAAAAATTAGAGTTTTTTGCACTGAATTTGAACTTTTTTTCAAATATTCTCGTTCAAAAACAAATGATCAGAATGAAAAGTGCTTTAGTATATATAATCACTCAATTATTGGTTAGGTCCTGAAGCAAAAATTTTGCAATGTTTAAAAAAAATGTAAATTATAAGAGTCTGTGTGTGAAATCATAAATTTTTAAAGAATTTTGGCCTTTTTCCAAAATTCAAATGCTACATAAATTTTTCAGGGAACATTTTTGCACTTATCTTTTGGTTCATTAAATAGAGAGTATCAAATAATATGTATGCCAAATTACAGGCAGATATTTTAAATTGAATTTTAGTTATCGTGTTTGAAAAATGAAAATTTTGGAAAAAATCACATTGTGAAAAAAATGAGTTTAAAGTTTATGTTTTTAATTTACTGAGAGAAGAAAAAAGAATTTTTCTTCAATACTCCCCAGTTTTGTAGACTAGTCCTTCCTTTTCGCTAGCTTAGTTCATTTTTTAAATTTTCAGTGCTGGAAATTTTTTCTTAGTCGTTTTCTTGAGCCTCATGAGTCATTATCGTTATCTACCTTTCAGCCGCCGTCGACAGACTTGAAAATTATTTTTCAATAAACTAACTTTTGTATACATGCCAGCTGATCTGGAGATACTTTTAGTGAAATTTATATGCTTTTCGTACGTTTATTGTCAAAATTACATCAATAATGGAAAATCAAGATACTGCAATTATATTATTAAAAGTTGACTAAATTTGAAGCAATCTCATAGAAAACAAAGAAATTCGCACTTAAAATCTTCCAAAATAGTATCTTGTATATGGGAAATAGTACAAAACAAAAATAATCAATAAAAGTTAAATATTTTAAATAAAAATTATGAAAAATGCTTCTTTATCGCAAAGTTTACTATTCCATTTTCAGCTGTTAAGTTCTACTAAAATGTCTTATTTTATTTCTGATCATCAGATACGTATAATTAAAACTGTTTTGACAATTTAAAAGAATAAGCTTTCAGATAAGACATTAAAAAATTGCGATTTTCAACGTTAAAATGGAAACGAGCAAGATGGATCAAATTTGGCTTTGTGTCCTTATATTTTCCGATTTTTTAATTTAGAATTTCGTTATCATATCTGTTATCATTCGATAATATAGATTTTATAATTTGGTTATCACATCATTTTCTTTTATTGCTGTACTTGCCGCCTTCGACGACCAGCTTGTTCTCCGGGAATATAACTTCAATTAGATCTTCCATAATTTTATATTATGGTTCCTTAACAACGTCAGCAGATCGTAGTAGATATTTAACCATGTACTCTTAGTGGCCTTGCACCTGTTCTGTTCATAGTCTACATAAATGTCTCTAACGGAGTCAAATAACTGAACATGTCATGTGACATCTAATTGTGCGTTGTCGGCGCCATCTTCACTTTCTTATTCCTCTTGCAAAATATGCATCCAAATCCAAAATTAAAAAGGCACAACACATTTTAAATCCAGTATCTGGCTTTAAAATGTGCATGTAATGTACAATGTAAATGTAATGTACATATAATGTATAATGTAAAATGCATATGCCGGCATGTTTGCTAAATTAAAACATGCTGAAAAAAGAATGAAAACATAGCAGCCATAATCATTCAGCTTACTGCATACATTCTTCATATACCAAATATCTGAGAGAGTTTGATTTGCTTTAGCTTTCAAGAATGAAAGAGAAACACGCAATTAAATATTTGTTTAAACACTGAAAACGGTTTGAATTGTGTCTCAATAATGAAAGGTATTCATGTCAATTATACCGAAAAATATTTTCAAAAGGTTATTAAAATTAGAGAAAAAATTGTATGGAAACTTAATTTATATAATTAAAAATGTAATATTTTACGTTTTCAGATGGCGTAAAAATGATGTTTGTGCTGTAATATTTTCGGAAATTATTAAGGATAAACGCCAAAATTTCACTTAATTTTTAATTAATGAAAATTCTAAAGCCTCGGAGTTGCACATTTCCATCCTCCAAAGAATGTTCGCGCCAAATTTCATAGTTCTAGGTCCAGCTGTCTGTCCGGTAGAGTGCCAACTCACAGACAGACACACATTCTTCTTTATTAGTAGTAGAGATGAAACTTCGATAACGAATATTTACAAAGACTTTTTAACATATGCAATGCTAATCGCATTGAATTAAAATGTAGTAAACATTTGAAATTATTGCATTTATTTGTAATCGCCCGTTACCAATCAAGCCCAAATAAAACTTGAAATACTATTTAAATCTTTGTGTTTATTCACAAGCACTTTGTTGCTCTGGCAAACACACGCAGACGCACGTACGAATGCACGCAGACGCACGTACGCACACACACACTTTTTTGTTTTCAAATTGACGTTATTATAGTTAAAATTTAACTAAAAATTGAATATAAACTATGCAAGTTGGAGAAAAATCACATGGCAATCAAACTGAAATCCTAACAGGTAATTAAAATTTTTTTAAAATGGCATACAAGTTGTTTTGATCGGATAATACTCTCTTCAGCTGACATCTGAAAACTACAAAATTGTGAAATCAGAAAATCTCAACAAACCGTCAGTTGAAAAGTTTATTTTTGAAAATTTTTGTGGGATTTTTTTTCTATTGAGAGCAATCAAGAATGTTTAGTGGCTTTACACATCAGCGCAGTCATTTTAATCACACTTATAAGTGAATCTTTATCCGGAAGCAAAAGAAAAAAATAGAGAAGAGAACTTACATAAATTTTATTATTAAATGCTGGATACCGAACATTAGATAAAAAGAAAGGGGTTTTCTTAGCCAAAACATACAAGCTTAGTTTGTGGTCTCCGATACTCATGGAGGTGTTAAAAGAGAGAATTTTTTCTGTTTGTGCATTACTGGCTTCGATAATTGAATTATAATCTGAAAGTACTTAAAAGGTATGTGTTAGTGGATAAATGGCACATTTGTTAAGCACAAAGAAAAGATCAATCAAGAGCACATCCATGCAAGTATAATGATACTTAGAAATTTTGGTAAGTAACACACTAAATCTAGGAGCTCAAATACTCAGGAAAAAGAGCATTAACTAAATGCTTTTATTTCGCTGATGTCTTCCAACATAATCTTGGATTGAACAAAAAAAAATCCAATTTTTATCAACGGAGTAAACGCAGCATAGAGATAAAATAAGCATTCACTTTCCTTTAAATCTTTGTCCCGAATTTTATCATGATCTGAAATATAAAATGATGGAATTTTTTTTCTAAATGAAATTTGAATGTAATAGTTCCTTTCAGAAAAATTAATCTTTATCTGTAAGTATAAATGATTGTCATGTTAATAAAATGAGAGACAAAACCAATCTTTATAAGCTGGATACTACCTGTTAATTGCATGATGCGAAAAATTCAAAATCTCTACAGGGTAGACCGACGGACCAAATTTGTCCCCTAGTTACTTCTTGGGTTGTAGGCGCTCACCAAGAAAGGTGTTTTCAAAACTGTGATTAGATTTTAATTGAAAACTGAACGAAATGTTAACATTTTCCATCAGTAACTTGGGAGAATATTATTGTAAAAAAAAATTAACAATTTTCACACCACTTTTAGATTTAAAAAAAATTAGTCTTTATGTGATGTCAATATTCTTTCATTATAAATTTTGCTCTAATTTAAATACATTTTTAAACATTTTAATTATTTTTAAGAATTAAAAATATATTTTTAAGTATATTTTACAACAATACCATTTCTTTTTTTAGATATTGCTTTTATACATACGCGCGTTGCGATGATGTTAAATGCATTTTATTGTGTTCATTTAATCGTCGCTACAATGAGGAGAATATTTTTAAAAATAATATAAAGACAGGCACGTCAACTTTGAAACATTTTCATTCTACAATGTTTGAGACTAGAAGTTTGAATCTTCTTTAAATTTTTTCTCTCATCAACAATGAAAATTTATGAACTCTTCTGGCAGTAACAAAATTCTGAATCTGCGCATAATTCTGCGGAAAACAAAGTTTCCAAAAATAGCTGAAAATTCTTGTCTTCTTTTAGTTTTACCAAACTGTAATTATAGTGAAAATATTTTAACTTGAAGGCTTCCCCTAGGACTGGAAGTAAGCATTATTTTGTTCCGTCTCATAACGGAGGCAACCAAAGAATTTTAGAACAGCTCCTTTTATTGTTAACAAAAGAACCTTCTTAAAACTGAAACTAGCCTCGTTATACTTTGTGTATGGAGACAAAGGATTAGGAGAAGAAAAACCACTGTTTCGTTTTCTAAAATGAAAAGGGAGGTTTTCAAAGCTACCTATCACAGGGCGAAGCGATGTCAGGCTTTGAAAATGTCAATTTAAAGCTCATGTTCTCAGTGAGGCATTCCTTCATCTTTTGTTAAAAAGGCCCTTTGTTTATTTCTGAAGCACTTTTCTGTTTAGGATATATTCACTTGTACTTTACTTATCTCAAAGATGTCTTAGAGGTTTTAAAAATAGAGGTTTAAAATTATAAAGTATGAAAATGGTGACGTTCTGCTGTGTTTCTCAGCTCCCAAAATGTGCTTGTTTTATTCATTTATTAAGAAATTGCTTTACATTTAGTAAGGTAGGTGAGCCAAAGGTGGCCATAGTTAAGCTCTGAGGATTTTTCAAAATTTTTTGGTTAGGTGTGTGGGGCTGAATTTCTTTGTCAAATTTTACACTTATCTCTTAACACATATCAAATATACTCTTCTTTGTAAAATAAAATTTAATTATTTTTATAATACAATTTCAAAATTGTAGCTGGTGGGCCACCTTTGGCCCATAGTGTTCCAAAGGTGCCCATATATTGAAATCCCTTTACAAGTGTAAAAAAAAATACTCGGAAAACTATTTTTACTTCTAGAGGAATATTGCAATATTCAATATTTCATGTTTATACTTATAACAATAACTAGTCAAGAATTAACAAAAGTTTCTTTTAGATTTCGTGATATATTTCTGATATGCAAATAAAACTATATCCACCATTAAATAGTTCAATAAAAAAATATGACTTTTATTTTTATAAATTTAACAATAAATGGCAATAAGTTTTTTCAGATATTTAAGTAGAAATTTTGAAAATTACCCTTACTACATTGATTTCCATATTTGTTTCCTAAAGTGTTCCGACACCGGAGCCACCTTGGGAACATGCATATGGTCGCCAGTTGCGCGACTTAAAACTATTAATATGATAAATTTATTAGAATTGAAGTAAATGCGGTTTAAGAGGAAGAAATGAGATACGTTTCTTAACTCAAAGTTCTAAGAATTTAAACACATGTAAATTAAAGTATCTTCTTGCTTGGAAATTAGAACAACTACTCCTCAAAAGTGAAATCACTGCATACCATGGCGGTCGATCAAGATAATCTCTTGAAATTCAGCCACGTGAACTGCAGATACATGATTTACAATGCAGTAGCACCATGTTGTAATTAGAAATGAAATTAATTCTTCTTTTGGGGGTAGGCTACCTTAGGGACACTGGCCACCTTTGACTCACCTACCTTAATATTCTAAATGAAGATATAGTTTGACAAATGGAAGGTTTTGTGTTGTAAAATATGCAAAGTTATTTAACTAGTAGTAATATGGTCCATCAAAAAATTTATTATTGAATAGATTTCCCTAGCAGTGACCATGCATAGAAAAGTATATAATTCATTACTGAATATGTTTAAAATGAAATTTCTTCGAAAAATGATGAAAAATTACTGATTGAAAAGTTAGTGCTCTACACTCATCTATATTATATAAAACGCTTATGCGTGGCGCAAAAAATAGTACCTTTATTTCTTTCTCCCCGTTGGCAACGATCAGTAGGTTTACCGCATTTCGCTAACCGAGCTAATCACTTACGGATTAGAGGAGAAGTCGTTACTTTTTTTCTTTTTGAATTTATTTATTTAAAATGAACTCTTTGCGAGCCAGAGCCTTTTTTTGTGATACTAATTGTGTGCACTATTTACTATGTGTAAATATAAAAATTACAGAATAAGGACCAGAGGACTAATTATACTTCAAAAGATTTCTCTTGCACACTGCTCAAAGATAATGATTAAAGTTGCATACTGTTTGCAACGTGTACATATAGAGAGATTAAATTTTTTTGCCACCGTGTTTGTACGGACTATTTTATCCCAGATATATTTTCACTGGAAGTGAATTACCACATGCTGCTTATGGTGAATGATAATGTTGAATAATTTTTGCTTTTCTGTGTAATATTTTATAAAAAGATTGCATGTTTAAAATTTTTGCTAAAACATCAAGCATAGATAGCATATATAGATAACAAAAAATTTAATTCAAAATTTAATACTGCCGCAAGGGGGTTGAATTTACGAAAAAAAAATTGGAAAAATAATTAATTTTGATTACTGATTATGCGATTTTAGATTCGAAATAATTGTTTTTCTGCAATATAAATAACCAAAAGTGATGATTAATGAGTAGTGAGTACTAAGTAGTGAGTAGTATAATGCACATTGCAACATTTTGTGACTCAGCTCCCCCTCCCCACACTGTCAAATCATTCCGGTTAAACAACTAGATCAGTAGGCAATGACTTTGCGTGCTTTCAGAATTCTTCGAAGGACTAATTCCCTTATGTGATTTCTGTCGTCAGCTAGTATTGAAATTAGGACATTTTCTGGATGGCCAACAAATCAGTTTCTTTTAATAACAGGGTCTATGACACCCTTCAAATCATTCGAGAAATAACGCGATAGAACGATTGATTGATGCAAATGCTGTGCCTTATAGATTAATTATGGTTTCGTTTTGATCTTGAACCACATAGACGCATAGACTTTTGCGATGAATGTCGTTAATGTCAATAAAGACTCGGATGAATTTTCGTGAGCTACATTGAACCTGAGAATTCTGTTCGTGATTCTAAGCCACCTTGAGTGGCAAACTTTTCCAGGATTTATCTTCGACAGACTTTCTCTGCAATGTCAGCAGTTTATGACTTCACAAATTTCCATTAAGTACAGTTGATCAGTACTTAAGTCGTTCTTGTTAGTCACTTCACATAGCGTGTATTCTATTTGCGTGGATGAAACTACAGATAGCTTCTCGCATCCGGCCAACGATTTTCTTATTTCGCCAGTCAGGCTTCTGGGTCCAGTTGTGGTTCTATCCACGTGCACGAAAAGATGACGTAGTGGAAGCTCGTTGGCGTGTAACTGGCACACAAACCATTGTAGTGGACGATCCAGGATCAGTTCCATGTTACGTATAATACCTCCTTTGACACCTGTGTTGACAGATGTTCCGTCGCAACCAACTTTCTTACATCTATGTCAATGTCAACACATGACAAAAAAACTATATATGTTATTTCCAATAATTTGCGCTCTCCCGAAATTTACAGACACGTGGCCGATGTACTCAGAGCCAGGTTCTTTTACCAAGCTTATGTGTTCTTCTGTTATGACTTTTCTTCTGTTGTCTTCCATTAATAGAGTCCTGTCTTTTCGCCCATCTAAGTATAAACCAAACTGATCATGGTCATAACCTTTTATGACCTGAGACAATAGAGTGGTTCTTGCCTCTGTTTTCCCACGCCGAATTTTATTTCTGTCAACAACGTTCAAAACATTGCTTTCTGAGATAATACCCACATCTTGAATCGCAGCTGACACGATGGCAGCGCTTGCTCGGTCGGAATTACCAAATCAGTCCAATGTTCTAACTGCAGCTAAAACTTTTGTCACTACAGGTGTGACTGTGGGGAAGATTCCATGACGTACCACTTCCGACTTATGGAGGGGTGGGAGGATAAAGCAGGAGACAGAAAAAGGATGGGATTGCCTACTGCTCTAGTTGTTTAATCGGACTGATTTGACGGTGTGGGGAGGGGGAGCTGAGTCACAAAATGTTGCATTGTACATTATACTACTCACTACTTAGTACTCACTACTCATTAATCATCACTTTTGGTTATTTATATTGCAGAAAAAATAATTATTTCGAATCTAAAATCGTATAATCAATAATCAAAAATTTTTTTTTTTGAAAATTCAACCCCCTTTCGGTAGTATTAAATTTAGAATTTAATTTTTTTATTATTTTTCTCCTAATCTCCATACCATAGAATGTATTTTCCGCATAAGTAGGTTTTGATTAATAAGAATATTTTTTTAAAAATCGTATAATCAAAATTCAGTATTTCTCCATTTATTTCGAAAATTCAACCCCCTTGCGGCAATATTAAATTTTGAATTTAATTTTTTATTATTATTTCTCTCTTAATCTCTATACCATAGAACATCTGTTCCGCATAGGTAGGTTTTGAAATTCTGAAAAAAAAAATTTCGATCCACCCGTATGTGGAATGAATTCGTCCGCCCCGTTCTCCCTTTTCTCCTCACTACGGGTGGTGGGAGATGTGAATGGCTGGCCTTTCATCTCCTATCTCTCCCCTAAGGGTGCCTTAATGACCACTCGCCCAACTGCCTTCTCCCCGCTTTTGGAACAGTAACCGGCCGAAATCCGACCCACTAGTATAGAAATTGTTTGGTCGTTTACGGTCGGATTAGGAATCGCAGGGTTGAGAAGCCTTTTTGTTTCTTAAACTAATTGTTTCGTTCGACTGTCTGCTGTAAATATAATAATATTATAACGCAAATAATATACAATGGAGCTTGTTGCAATTTGCTGTGGAATTAGCTCCTTAACATATTTATTTAAAATTGTATCAGGTTCTTCGGAAATATTCAGTTATCAATCAATTTTTATTTTAATTTTATATGACACTCAGATAAACTCATCGCCTGTACTTCAAAATGTATCTCATTATGAAAATATAATATGATTAACAGCTTGACTGTGCTAACCCAACTGTACAGAAATATGCTAAGTCAACTGTATTGAAATGTGCTAAGATGACGATGATCCACCAACGCGATGATGGAACAAACATAACAATTATTTTGCACAAGTAGTTTGCATTGCTTAGAACTTCGTGTGCTGAGCAATAGATTAAATCTGTAATAATCAGATGTCATAACATACATTCGGCCATAAGTATTACAGCAGCACAGATCGGAAAATATTCGTTAATGAATGCAGAGTTTGAAACTTGAGCAGAATTATTGACAAATTAAAGGTCGTCGCAGGACTCTCAATCATATTGTTCCAAATTTGATTCATCAGAATCTGATAAATTATTAGCTCAGAATAATCCGAAGCGATCGGATTTCGAAATAGTGATAAATGGAGTTCAGTTTGAATGATGCGAGAAATTTAATCATGCCTGGAAATGTTGAGATGGCGAGTGAAACATGTATTTGATTTCAAAATCCCTAAATTTCGGCGACTACTGTCTAAGTTCAGAGAAATCAAAGTCTGAGTGTCTAAAGAGATATACGGCTATTAAACATCCAAAAAAATGGGGGAAACTCTCAAGTTCGATGCATTATATCTGTGAAACAATGCAATTCACAAACTCACTTTTTGTAGAAAAATATCTTTCTTTCTCTTATAGTATACACATTTTCAAACCTTTATATTGGTATGTATATTTTTGAGAGAGTAATAAATATGGGTATAATTCTTGGAGAAAAATGAAATAGTCACCCTGCGCGCATGATTACGGATAAAATATTTCTCTAAACACAATATTTTGGGTATCTAAGTAATCCAAATAGTCTGTTTAAAAAACTAAACCTCGATTTATTAACATTTAAATTTAATTTCGATTTTATACACCAATTTGAAATAAAAATGTTACAAATTGTTAAAAATTCAACTTTTCTAACCGCCTAAAGAACTTCATTGGAGAAAATATGTACAAAAATGTGGTTCAATTTGTAGAAAATAGCCCAATACATATTAAGTAAAAATTTTATTTAAAAATATTCAATAGTTCTTGAGATATCGTGCGTGCAATCTAAAAAAAACACATTTTGAGATATAGCGCTTTAAAGTTATGACCATATTCAATATTTACGTTGAACAGCTGATACATTTTCCTTCATAACTGAATGGGAATCATAACTATGGGAATCTTTTTATCTTGGATTGTTTTAAATTGTTCAGAAAAGACAGGGGAATAATATATATATTTTTCATAAAATCGAAAATTTTCGAGGTTTAACAGTTGTATGTCCCCTTTTAAGAATAAATCTGCGGAAATTTCTATTTCCGTTTCTATCTCCCATTAAGTTGTTAATATTTTATTATTTCCTATAAATTTCATTAAAATTATTTACTGCAATTATTATGCTTATTTATTCTGCAATAGTAACTGTCATTTTCTGAAAATGGAATGCAGTGTCCGATGTATGGCACGATATTCTTCATTTATTACGTGAACGGTTTGTTTTCATGGTTGTAATGCATTTGAAGCACAATGAAAAAACAACAAGTAGTTTACCTTAAATTTATTAAATAAGATAATACTTACAAATAAAATAATGGCGAATTAATTAATGGTAGTTTCTTTCCTATGTATATATTTTACATTTCATTTTCTTTTCCTTCAATAACTGATTCATCATAGTAAATGAATGAATTTATTTTTAGGATTGTATCTTTATTGTGTATTTGTTTTGAATTTTTAAAATATTTATACAATATAATATCTTTTCTTTGTACTCTTCCCCTCCGATCGTTAAGACGCTTCATACTCTATTGGTGAGTGGATCGGCAGCATATTTACAAACCCTACCCTGATAGAACTGAGACAGGAAATCGGGAAATATGACTGGCTCGCTTCGCCGAGAGCCGATGACGTCGTTCTTTGCTCTCGTACGGAAATTATAACAAAACAAGTTAGATTAGTTGATTTTGCATCATCAAATGAACTATTTTGACTGGAATGACGTAAAAAAAAACCGAACATTTGTCTAACCTGTTAGTTAATACCCCTCAAACAAAGTTGTTATCATTAGACTTTTCATTAGTATAATTTCTTACAGTGTAGGATATTTTATTTTTTTATGATATTTTAAAAAATAATTTCATTTTTAAAAAAAACAGTCCACGGAAAAATGTTTTCTGTGTTTAACTGTGGGAAAACGGAGAAAAGCATGACGACTCTTGTTTTGTTTTGATTGCCGTACGCTACGTGCGAGAGCTGAAAACGACGTCACTGCCCCTCGTAGCCAATGATTTGGCTGATTTCCTGCCTCAGTTCTATCAGGGTAGGGTTTGTAAATATGCGGATCGGCATGGGAGATATATAAATGAATGAATTTGAAAGTAAACATTTCACGTATCTGATCTCAATATTGGTTGCTTTTCAAAGGTTTAATATTTTCTTTAAAAACTTTTCTCGAAATTTCATGATTTTGGCCAAAAAATAGAGTTCAGTAAATTGATATTATGATTTACTCTAAAATCCAGATATCGATAATTGTCTGCTCATGATTTTTATCAATATACAGTTTGTGATAGAGAAAATCTCGTACTTGGTGAAAAGTTTATTCTTCGTCCCTCTCACTAAAACCATACTCGAGTTTTCTTTTCATATTATAAAGTTTCGTAGCTTTCCCTTTCAAGAAACAAATTGGTGCACACATAGCAATAACATGAGCAGGAAGAATATCAGGGCTAATGAGAAAGTCCCGTTCAAGCCCCAGATTAACTAAATTATGGATGTCCCGGTAATTACTAAACCGCCAAGGAAATTTTTCTCGAAATTTCATGATTTTGTCAGAAAATAGATCTCACTAAATTGATATTAGGATTTACTCTAAAATCCAGAAATCGATAAATGTCTGCTCATGATTTTCATAAATATAAAATATACAGTTTGTAATCGAGAAAATCCTGTACTTGGTGAAAAGTTTATTCTTCATCCCTCTCACTGAAAACATACTCGAGTTTTCTTTTCTTATTATGCAGTTTCGTAGCTTTCCCTTTCAAGAAACAAATTGGTGAATACAGAGCAACAATATGAACAGGAAGAAGATCAGGGCTAATGAGAAAGTCCCGTTCAAGCCCCTGGGAAACTAAATGATGGATGTCCCTGTAATTATTAAACCACCAAAGAAGAACCCAACTATTCCCGCCAATCAGTTCTTCGGTGCCGAAAAGAGATCTTCGCACTAAACACGGAGGAGAAAAGAAAGCATGCCTTAGAAGAGTGATGTTCCTTTTATTGGACACCTTGATATCTTCTAGGTTTTGAGCAATTAGCAAAAGGAGACCCCAGGGATTTATATCTGGTTGTATTAAAAGACTTATTTTGTGAGATGTTTCCTTTATTCTGTGATGAAACTAACTGCGACTCCTTGAACATAAGCGTACGCAAAAACGATGATGTTTTTAATCTATATAAAATGGAGAATCGTTTTATAAATTCCCAACATATTCCATCTATATATTTCAGGTGTAATTTCAAATAAAAATAGAACAATTGAACTCTCATTACACCTATATCCTCTATTCCTTGCAGCTTTTTTGAGACATGAAGCTTTTCTGAAACATAATTAGAAGCAGGATTTGAACCATTAGAATATCTCTCAATAAATTTTGTTCGCGACTTTAAATATTCTTTGTCTAAAGTAACTGTATTCTTTTAGGAAGATGAATAATTATTTTATTTTTCAAGAATTTTCTGGAAAAAGGATTTTCTATGCTTTGTGAAATTAATCCCGAGCCCTAAATTCCACATTGGTGCCATAAATTTTCTCATTCATATCTTCTCGTTAAAATTGTCTTGAAATTCTAGTAATTGGCGAACCACAAAAAATATTAAAATATTTGCCCTTCAGCTATGGCAGATGCTAGTTTAAAGCGGAATAAATAGTTATTGGGTCAAAATAAACAGATAATTTAGGTAATACGTAATTATCAAAACAGCATGTAACCACTGTATTATTGAAGATAATATAAATAGATTTACTACGACGTATCATTCGTCATTTCGGAACTTTTCACAATAAGTTTAAAAAATGAAATAAAATTTAAAGAAATCCAATAAGGTTCGCTTAGTAGAATTTATCAAGTTTCAAAATGAATAATACATAAATTATAAAAGAATATTATAGCGGTTGGATCTGAAAAGCGAATTTTATGTAAAAATGTTTGATTCCCATTGTCAAAACAAATTACTTCTCATTCAAATACCATAAGGCGTTTTGTACAAATGCAGTGTTTAATCAGACAAACATGATGACGTGATAAAATTGCTAATTTTGTGACAAATAAATTTCTTTGTCTGTAAATGCAAACAGTCAGTAAATTCTGAAACAACTGTTATAACTGTACACAAGAAATAAATCAAACATATTAACCTAAAACTCTAAATATCTCTTCCCTTATTGCAAATATATTTCATATTTAAGCAAATTCTAGCTATAAGAACTCTTAATGCATCGTAAATAATTATTTTCGGCATTATTTGATTAATTCCCATCTGGTGTCTGGAACAAATCTGTATTAAAAATCGAGGCTCATATTAAATACTTTGATAGGTTGACAGTTCATTCATTAACTTGTCCTAAAGTATCGTAAGTAAGTTTTAAGATCTGTTCATTAATTCAGAGCAATTTTTTTGGTTCTTTAAGACATAAGAATTCGAAACTACTTAATTACAACAGCCTCGGAATATTTTAGAACTTCAAAGTTGAGTTAATTTTCGTATTTTACATATCATATACTTCTTATCGTTTTAAAATGTTCAATTTCAATAAAAATTTAATGAAACGTTCCAGCAGTAAACAATGAATATTTAATTGTTCATTCCACGTTTGTTTAGTTTATTTTAGGGAGATTAGGTCAAGTTTGTGAAGTTGTACGAAGGCTATTTAGTTAACTCATCTGAATTACTATCAGACTTGAAAAATTGAAAACAGTTGTTTCGCTTACATTAATGCTTATGCCACTTTCATCAGTAGTGGATTTTTAAATATTTTTAAAATTTAGTTTAAAATTACATTTGTATTTGATAAATTAATTCTGATTTAGTTACAAATCTAAGAATGGCCTTCATTAATTCATATTAAATGTTTATTTGTTTCTAAAATAGTAAATCTATTATTAATAGACAGAGCTTATTTTAATAGTTAATATTTAAGCATAAAATGGATTATAATAATGGATATTAGAACATATCTATTTTTATTTAGTTTCGTAATCTTATATTCACAAAACATATTTAACAAATTTCATAAATTAATACATTTACGCTGCACTAATTAAATTATTCAAAATGTTTTGTTAGTTGATTGGCGGTTTTTAAAAGAATATCTCAGAACAGATCTTAACCTTTTTTTCTCTTGAAAACGAAATAATCATCTTCTCGTTTTTTTTTACAAAATCATTTAAATCTTTTTCTTTCACCAGCTGCTGTGGCATGCAGCATCACGGAACGTGGAGATAAAAGGAAGAGAAAAAGGAAGAACTCAAAAGGAACCGTAAATTCCCCTTTAGAAATAAGTAGAATACTAAAAATATTTTCAGCCTTTACAGGAGAAAAGCATGTTTGGGTTCCTATAAACCGTTTTCAGAATTTTTAGAATATGGAAAAGAATCTTAGACGAAAAATAATTAGTTGGAGAGCTATAAATCAACATTTCAGAAAAGCCACAATTAAATGGAAGTGATGGTGGTTTATCAGTTATTTTTTGTGATTCCGAAGGATAAAATACTGATGCAAAAATCTTTGCAGACTAAAACAAGATGACAGGTAGCCTGCGACAAATGGCCTCTAGATTCTGTGCTCACATTTATGGACAAAACTTCTTAAGTAAAAAACCGTTAGTCATGGAAACGAAGGGTTTGTCGACGATATTTTTGGATAACTTGTATATACATTTGGAGATTTCTGAAGACATTTGATGGTTAAAGGTATCATAATGAAAGATCTACCCCCACTTTGCCGAAGCATCCGGGTCATCTGAATGACAACCGCTGTATAGCTGAAGTACCGAAGCCGGAGTCCTAGTAGCCAATCACCTGGCCACTGCCCGATGACTCCCGTAGGAGGTACGTACTATCACCGGCGGAGGGACCCAAATCCACAACATTGCTATACCCCTAGAAGAAGTGAGTTCCTGCTTACTTATCCGGCAGCAACGCATCCGTGCACTCGCGGTGCCCCCGGAAGAGTTGGTAAAAGGCATAGTAAATATAATCTCCTGAATATAATATTGTCTCCTGACGAATACACGGAATGTTACAGCAGGGGGTAAGGTTGTGGGGAAAATGACCCCCACGTTGAGAGAGTCCAATTATTGTCGTTTCATCCCAAAACGTCCCGGTTTTAAAGGAGCTAGAAGAAAAAAGTCTCCTCGGGATTAAAGAGTTAAGTATGTGACTCTCATTAGATTGGATAATAATAAAACTTTTTTTGTTAAGTCTTTAATCTATTTATATATACATCATCTTAATTTTGGAGACTATTGTGCGTGATTCACATATTTGATTTATATCTCGAGAAAAGAGTAGGAATCTTTTACTAGTTACCTCAAAGATTAAATAGAGAAAACTTAGCTTCCACAATTTATATTCATAAAGCACAATGCTTTCCGTTTGGAATTTTAAGTTTATTATCACATGGTAGAAAAAAAGAAATAAAAATGATGACATTTTTATCTCCAAGAATCAATTATTAATTTACTGTTTCGGGCAAATGCGCATCTAAGAACATATAAAAATCTTACAAAACAATTTCCTAGAAATGACTGGAAGCAAGAATCGATCACATATAAAAATCTTACAAAACAATTTCCTAGAAATGACTGGAAGCAAGAATCGATCACTTAGGTATACTTTTATCACACTTTTGAAATGGATCGCTATGAATTAAGGAAAGAATTTCAATTCATCACATTTTAAGAACCATTTCATAATCTTGCTGAAAACAAGCAAAGATTAACGTTTATATTCCTTGTGGAATCATTCTTCAAATCTCAGGACATGAATTTAATAATGCTTGTAAAGTCTTTAAGTGATTCTACTTTGGAGATAAATCCCGGAATTCCTTTACAAAAAATTTTGAAAGCTACTTTTATGGTTTTTTATTATATAATCTTACTTTAAGGCTATATAAAGAAACTTCTGTCTCTTTCACTATTGGGGTAAAAAGACAGTGCAATTTTGACACAACAGTTTTAATAAAACACACGCTAAGGTTCTCTGTATAAGGTTCTCGTTGTCATTTATTTCACAGCTATCATCCTTTATTAATTAATTTTAATTTTTTTTTCCTAGTAGTAAGTCAAAGTTATCACATTTTTTTACTAACCACCAATACAGAATCTGAGAAATCCACATTAAAGGAATTCAGTGGACCACAGAAGATAAACAATAAACTAGCTAAACTGATCTAGGCATCACATTCCAGTGAAAAACACATTTCTTGCAAAATCTGAGTGGTTCAAAAGTGTTTTAATTGGCCTTTATCAGAACACAGGGCTTTTTAAGCTGTTTACTTTCAATATTTATGAAAAATAACGCCTCAATCAGTTTAGCGAAAATTTTGGATTATTCCACTCTGATTATTAATGCTAAAATTGAACTTTTATGCTCTGAGTTTTATTTCTTTCTCTTACTTCGACGATGAAAAATCTGAATCTTCTATGGAATGAAATGATCTTTCCAAAATTGGCTCAAATTCCATTTCCTCTTCCAGTTCCAACGAACTTTAACTTCATTCAAAGTATTTCAACATTAAGAATCCTCTAGGGCTCGAAATAAGTACTTTGTTGGAACTTACAACAAAGAAAACCACCCAAAGAATTTTGGAACAATTGCTTCCATCGCTAAGAAAGGATTCTTCTGAAATTTGAAGCGGGTCTCGTTACAATTTATTTAGGGAGGGAACAGATTAAGGAAAGGGAAAAAATTTCTAGATTCGTTTCCTAAAATTGAAAGAAAGGTTTATGGAGTCACCGATCAAACGGTGCAAAATGGTGTCAGGCAATGAAAATTTCAAACTTTAGTTTTGAGAGACGAGTTCTTTCGTCGTCTGTTTCGAAGATCGTTTGTTAAATTCTAGAACACTATCATATTTAGGATAAGATCACTAGCAAACTGAGTGATGTCAAATAGTCTGAAAAGAACTTTGTTGTTAAAGCCGAAATTAATTAAAAAATTAGAGTTTTTAGATGATAAGATATTTGGAATACTAATTTGCATAGAGTTTCAGTGAATATCAAAAATATCGATGCTTTATCTGTTTAATCCCTAGGCGACTTTTTTTTCTAACCCCTTTAAAACCGGGGCATTTTTGGAGGATACGACATGAATTGGACTCTCCCAACCTGAGTGGTCATTTACCCCACCATCCCACCTCCTGATATATCCCTCTCTCAAGGCGCACTGAAATGCGCTGTGGTTGGCAAGGATAATTGGACCCCCTACCGCGCTTATCTCCAAATCAATCTCAGAGCCTCAACCCTCTTAAAAGAAGCCAACCACCTCAACCGGCCTTCATCGCTGTTAAGAGGGAAATTTTAGACTGCCCGGGACCGCCTCTCTCGGTGTGCGAGGGTTATTCCTTTATAGAGAAATTGCCTTGCAGTTCTGTATAATTTTATAGATTTAAAAATAGCTTAAAATATAAAAGTTTTTTTTTGTGATAAAATATATTTAAATTTTTATGGTTAAAAACAATGAGATAAGTTTATTTTTATTAACTTTTTATAGGTATATCAAGCAGTTAAAATTTGTAAAAGACAGAAAGGTGTACTTATATTGAATATAATTTATGACTGTTTCAATTACTTGAAACTGTTTTATATAGAAATGAAATAAGATGCTACCCTCAATAAATCCATCACTTGGTGTTGCTGTAATGCTTTAGAGAAATTACAGCAACTGAATTTAAATACAGGAAATCTTTATATATAAAAGGCAAATACCATGGCTAACTGACTCAGTCATCACAAAATCTGCCAAACCACTGGGACTAGAAATTTGAAATTTGGCAGGCGGTTGCTTCTTGGGGAGTAGGTGCTCACTAAGAAAGGATTTTTCGAAATTTTAATGAGAATTCAAATTATTTAAAAATTACTTTAAATTTTAACGTTTTCCGGAATAACTTCGGATCCTATTATCGCAAAAAAAAAACATTTTCACATCATCATTTTATCTTAAAGATAAAAAAGTTAGCTTTTCAATGACGCCGATCTTATTTCCATGCGGCAATTTGTTCAGTTTTAATTAATGTTTCAAAATGTTTTAAAACATGAGTTGTAATAATGTTTTTATTGTTGTTTATAAAATTCAAACCATTTCATTATTTCAGCAAATCTTTTATTATTGCGCTATTGCAATTGTTACGGTTCTGATAGCATAAATTTATTTAACTGCAAAGCAGAATTTTCGCTTTAGTATTCATCGCATTTCTGAAATATTTTATCGCACCTGATTCAAAGTAATACTTTTATAAAACTTCGCATCTGATATTTGATTTCAGGATTGTTTGTTTTTATTGTGTGTGAGGTATACTGAAATGATTTTCGTCCTTTCTTCAAGCATTTAATCTCATGCTTTCCTGCCGTTTTGAAATTATGATGCATGAAAAGGCGTTCAGATTTTTGTATACTTCCTTATAGGCAATTTGTTATTTAAATTTCGGTTACGCTTAGGACAGTACTGCAGCCAAATTTGAATTTCTTCAAGTGATAACTCATCAAATTTGATATTCGAAACTAGAAATTACAGCCTGAAAGTAGAAATTACAAAAAGGCAACAGTGTTCGGGAAAACCAACTAAATTTTAAATTTTATTGTCTACCTCCTATACTCCCGGGTCTTTCAGATGTCTATGAATTTTTTTCCGCCTCACTTTTTATACCAATTGGTTCACACGGGCCTCCAGCATGTTCGGCCTTCGCGACCATATTCAGCGTTAATCATTCTACTGATGAGTGATAGATGAATTGAGTAAAAATTATTTGAAACTCAGTTTGTAAGTTTCGTTAACTGCGATGCATCATAAAGAATTGTATCGCTGGCATTTTAAAATTTGAGTTTTTAAATATTTTACTATCTGTCAAATACAATAAAATATTCAGTTTTTGTTCATATTTGCTGAGTTATCGTGGCTGAAATTGCGATGGGGAATGTTATAATTAATATAAAATACAAAAATAAAATCTAATTTAAACGGGCGAACCAGTAAGTTGCCGAAGGCTTCTAGTAAATATATAAATTAATTTTTCATTAATTAATTATTCAACAAATGTTTTTACAACCTCAAGAACAAATGTTTTTACATCCTCAAGAAAGAGAGGCACAAACGCTGCAAAACGGTGTCGGGCAGTGAAAATGTCAATCTTTAGTTTTGGGAGAAGAGTTCCTTCATCATTTGTTTTGAAGATCTTTTGTTAAACTCTAGAGCACTATCCTATTTAATATAAGCTCACTAGGACGCTAGTTGCGATAACAAACAGGAAAAAAACTGTTTCTGTTTTAATGATATGTTTTTCAGTTTAGTAGTCTTGATTGGTTTCAGAACGCAGTAACAACATTTTAGTTATTCATTGTGGATAATTGTACGGATTATTATTGTGATAAATATTTATTTTCGGTGAAAGAAAATTCATCATAGGCGAAATCTTTTAATTATGATCCATATAAATCATGAGTAATATTATTTATTTATTCCAAATTCGGCATGTGTTAAATTCAAAATTACAAAAAATCTAATGAAATATTGGTAATATAAGTGGGAAAATTATGACTCAGATTCTGGGAAGAGGGCAAGGAGTTTCGTGCCCTGCGTAAATAAAAAAATTCTGGTCCACAACAAATACTCCTTTCAGTTTATGGAATTGAATTTCACTGTATGAAATTGTATAACTAGTGATTTAAATCCCGTTCTTCATCTTCCTGTGTAAAAATTCAAAATAAATGAATTCTGCGAAAACTTTTCTGTTAGTGCAAAAATACTCAGAAACCATTTTACTAGTAGCAAGAATATTAATGAGAAATATTTGGAAAACATTCGTAACTTTTAAAGGGATTATTGAATATTCATTTGATATTAAAACAATGCTTTAATCTATTGTGTTGTGGAAAATACTTTGGGTGAATTTAAAAAAGCAGAAATTGAAATATCTAGTGTTCAGTTCATCTCTTATTCAGGAATCATATCGCTGATAATTCATTTTATAGCTTACAGTTTATTCGCAAATGTTTTTCAAAAATTTATTTATTTAAAAAGAATTCCAATAATTTTTTGAAATGATTTTCTGACTTTGAAAGACGATCTTTTACGGCAATAATACGTAAAAATAAATTCATGTCAGAAATTCTCTTATTTTTTGAATTCATCCCGCTAATTAAAAATTTGTAACTCCTTAAATACATAGAAGAAATATCTGAAAAAGACAAACACAACAATAATAGAAGCAATTTATTTGGTGCGCACAAGTGCAGCTTCGTCCAGGAAAAAATTGTGAGGTACAAAGATATAAATACAAATTCAGGGAAGTTTAAATTGTGAAAGAGGTAAAAATGCAATAATATTAAAAAAAACGAATGCAAAAGAACGAGAAGAAAAAAGAATCTGATGAATGATGTCATCAGAGGCCTACACCCATGCAGATTCAAAATTATAATAGGTTTTCTGTTGAGGGAAAACGGCTTTAAGGTCTAATTTTGAATTCTCCTTTAAGGCCGGAACCTATTCCGGACCAAATTGGGAAGAAAAACATTTATCCACAAAGGTGAAATTTAAAACAGTCTTTTAAACATAGTCTGAAAGAAAGGGAATTAAAATGTCTTACCTCTCTTGTGCAGAATGCAAAGAAAAACGGAACTCAAAAGTGAACTTTGTTTATAGGTGTGGGCACCTATCTCCATCTAGTGAGGATACACTAACTAAAAACCTTATAAATTTTGTTGTTTTTCAGAAAGTTTTTTTATAGTTTTTATTTTGTTTTTAGTATTTTAAAATATTTTAATTGTTTTTATGCATTTTACATTTTTTATTTTAGTTTTTTATTTTTGTAATTCAGAGAAATTTGCAGGGGAGCCTTTACTAAAATGTCAGAAGGTGTGGTATGAGTATTATAGCCACTTCCAGTGCAATGGAGAATTTGAATTTATATCCTTAAATAAATGCGTATCCTTGTTCATACTCTGTTTTGTGCTAATTATAGTTTTAAAAACAAATTTGTGATGCCGATCAAATAATTTAAAATCATTGCATTTATGTTTGTTCAGTTCGTAGTAACTACAAATTACCCTAAAATATCTTGTATTTTTATATATTTCCCTTGTTGATTGAGCGAAGGGAGGTCATGTTTCTACTGGACAGTTAGGCATTTCGTTTGTTTGTCTGTCTGTAATTTTTTTTTACTCAGTCAGTTTTTTTTACTCGAGAAAACGCGTTGTTCAAATATTGCATTCGAATATTGTTCTTCGAATATTGCATGAATGCTTTTTTGAGGTCCTTAATAACGACGTATGTGTAAGGATTTTTATTTTTTGACTCCGTTTCAAGATGGTTTGCCGTTTTAATGTTCCGTTTCAAGATGGTTTGCACTGCTGCATTGCATGCTTTGAAACGAATCTCTAAAAGTGTTCAAAGAGGGTTCATTATTTACTCAGATTCCTTAAGTGTTTTAAATTCTCTTAAATCATTTCATGATCATAAGCATCCTCTTGTTTTTAAGATTTTAGATCTTTTTGGAAAATTGACTTCTCAGGGATTTACAATACTTTTTTCTTGGATACCTTCTCACCTTGGTATAGATGGCAACGAAAAGGCTGATATGGCTGCCAAATCAGCAAGCCTCTCTACAGCATCAACTATCCCTGTTAATGATTTAAAAAAGTACATTAAACAGTTGCTTTTTTTCAAATGGCAGGGACAATGGACATTAGACACTGGGAATAAACTTCACACAGTCAAACCTGTGGCTGAATTCTGGCCTTCTTTAAAGAACAGAAAGGCTGATACAATTTTAACTCGGCTACGTGTAGGGCATACAAGATTTACTCACCGTCACTTGTTGCTCGGAAAACAAGCACCAGTGTGCTCACAATGCAACTGTACTATGTCTGTTCATCACATCTTATCAGAATGCTCAAATTTTAACTCGCAGCGTTTGCGTTTTTTTAATACTACTACAATTTCACTCCCTACATTACTTGGTGAAACTCCACATGTTCATCTTTTTGAATTTTTGAAAGCAATCGGTTTTTATTCTCTTATTTAAGCATTGTTCAGTTTTAACTGAGCACCTTTTATCGTTTTGTATACGTATGGCAGTCTTTTATTTTTAATTTGACATGATTTTACAATTGTTCTGGCGCAGTATAGTCAACTTCCTGGCTCTGGCGCCAAAAA
Organism: Araneus ventricosus; assembly: GCA_013235015.1. NCBI lineage: Eukaryota > Metazoa > Arthropoda > Arachnida > Araneae > Araneidae > Araneus > Araneus ventricosus. The sequence goes on along the minus strand of BGPR01011667.1, from coordinate 9,469 downwards.
ACCAACACAACCAACCAAGATGGTTTGCCGTTTTAATGTTCCGTTTTAAGTAATATTCCGTTTCTACTAGGATTTTAACCAAACGAAATTCCATTCATATTGCGTGCAAAAATGCTAATAATAGCAAATAACTTGTAGCTGTCATTTTGTTAATACTAACTGATAAAAGCAGGAATTTTATTGCAATTTTGGGAATGCTAATAAAAATATAGTCTTTGTAAATAATTCGCATTCGAAAAAAAAATAGCTTAACGCTTAAGAACTGCGATGAAGAGCAAAGAGTGAGAGGGGAGGCGAGAAGTCTACTGTGTAGAGAAATACTAATGTATTTTTATAGAAGAATGAGATTTGTAAAAAATTCCTATTCATGTTTTTAAAAAGGTCTGGAAACTTAACAAAAGACTAATTGAAAAAATAGTACAAATTCTGAGACTCATTAAGGACTAATCGCTTAGTAATCGGCCTTGTGTAATGTTGTTCATTTATCATTCAACTTCAGCGTCTGGGTATGCACTCAAATCAGTCTTTCTTTGTTTTAAAAAACTCTGTATGTATTTTTCAAATGCAATTTGTAACTATTAACTTCGTTTTATGAATTCATCAGATTTTCTATGCTTCCTTTTGCTACTTCATCTCCATGGAAATATAATTTTTAAATAGAAGATAAAAAAAGTGATACAAGTACTTTTTGTGTGAATATATTGTTACAAAAGTCTTTCTGTGGGTGTATGGTGTAAACAGTCCAACACGCAGGATAATGGAGAATGAAGGTTTATTCACAAATGTGCAGGGAAAACACGTAGCACAGGTAAAAGGAAACAATAGATATTGCACAGATTATCAATGCAAACAGACAACAATTCACAGGTAATAACAGTTCAGCACTTTGATATTTAGCAACATAAACAGTCAGCAAATAACTAGTAATGACAATAACTACACTTTAAGTAGCACTCAGCTCACCAGCTTCCTAGCTGGCACTGCGGACGAAGCTCTTAAGTCGTTCCCAATGGATCAACACTCTAATACTCAATACTGCTAGGCGTCTAACAGCTTACTAGCTCGCACAGCGGATAGAACTCCAGAGACGTTCGCGCTCCAAGACGATCCCAGTCGATCAACATTCCCTCCGTCATCCAAGCGCTCTCCTTATATAGTCTCCCGCGGCAGGCCGTGACGTCAGATTGAATCATCTAGTACATTCAAGCGTATTTCCTCTGCTAATAGAGATATCGAGAAGATTCCAGTACCTTTGAGATCCAATATTTCGTCGCCAAAGTCGCAAAATTTGTCGCCGCCAAGATGGTCGCCAAGTTTGTCGCCAAGGTCAGGGATCCAGACGTGGCTGCTGTCGGTCATCTCATACTTACTCCTGTAAAACTCTCTTCCCAACCATAAGCCTTACATAGCTGGGAAGCGACTTTCCATGTTTATAACAATATAAATAATTATGTCTTTTATGGTATATAGTAGTTCAACATGTTGAGTTCTAGTGAATATTTCTCTAGCAGAACATCGAATGCTTGGTTTTAGAAACTAATCTGATGTGTTGTTACCCATTGTTTGAGGCAAGAAAACGTATCTGTTCTGTTCTAATGTTTTTAGTAAATTAAGAATTAATATTAGAGAGTTACATTAATAAAAGCTGTCAAATATATGCATAATTTTCTAAGAAACGGAACAGCGTATGTTTCAAACCTGTATTTTAAAGCAACCTGTCTTAATCCCTTCAGTCGGAATGAAGAAATGATGGAGTTAGATTGCTTTTTATTTGGCGTACTGTGTAGGTACGCTTTGCGTACTGCAAAGGTTGAAGCATAAATGAAATTTCAAGAAAAATAAAAAAGGTTAGCGCATGTCCGGCATCCGGACAATAACGGATATTTCAACTAAAAATAGTAAAAAAATAACACAAATTTCACTTAAAAATGGTTGTCAAAGGGTAATAAAATATTGTAGAAGCCTTTTAAATGGTAAAAAAGGATAAAAAACAAGAAATTACTTGAAAAACAAATTCATCACCGAGCTCCATTTTGGGGAGAACGATGATTTTATCGAGTATTTTTTAAAAAAAACTAAGAAAATGAAATAATTCCATGCCCGACACGAAAAATTCTTACAACGATTATAAATTTTAGAGACATAATATTACTTGAACAGTATTTTATTCATGCTGATTTAAATTCATGTAGGTTTGCCCTTCTCTTTGATAATATATTTTGCCAATAAGAGGAAGTGCTAAGGAACTTCTAATGGTCCGAAAATGGTTTTTCTCCTTTTTACAAAAGATTTGCTTATTTGTGATTGGGTGGTGGCTTCAGTAGCGGCACTGAATGAACCAGAATAATTCAAACACTGAATGTTCCGGGAAATAGGCGAAATGTTTAAAAAGATTTTGCAGAAAGTGAAAAGCATACTTAAATAACTTATATAGTTCATATGTAACTGTCATGTTAATTCAGATGATTGAATATCTAAAAAGACAAAACAAAGAATAATAGAAGCAATTTAATTGGTGCGCGCATGTGATGTAATGTGTTATAGTTATGATAAATGTTTTTCTTTCTAATTTATTAAGTTCAGGCCTTAGAGGAAATTTCATATTAAATTTAGACCTTAAGGTCATTTTCCTCTACAGAAAATTCTAGTTCTGAATCTGCATGGATGAATGGCCTATGATGACGTCATCCACCAGATTCTTATTCCTCATCGTTATGATGACGTCATCCACCAGATTCTTATTCCTCATCGTTATGATGACGTCATCCACCAGATTCTTATTCCTCATCGTTGTTTGTTATTATTTTGGTAATTTTAACTCTTTTAACATTAAAACTTCCCTTAATTCGTATTTAATTCAGATAAATTCCCAAAAGTGACTGCAATCTGGAAGGTAAATGTTTGTGACCTTCCAGGAGGAGCAGATGTCTATCCGTGAACGAAAATAATCTTTAAACAGAAATAATGCTTAATAAATACTTATTATTCATGACTTGGTAATACACAATTCAGAGCATTCTGCTAAGGAACTGTACAACTTTTTTCCCGCTCCAAAGTTTTGATTTGCCCTTTTGAATTGTTTAGAACAGCGTGAAATATTGGATTTCTAAATAAAATTACTCTTTCTCTAGACAAATTATTGAACAAAATGTTCCGTATTTTTCGCAATATGATTTCCGATTAAGCAGTATGTGTTGTTTGATAATAATTTACTTGGAATAAATAAAATCCTTCTTCAAAATTTTTACTTTTAATTGAGATTACTTCGACTCGCAATCCACCCGATAAACATTTATTGTCCTGAAGTGGTGAGTTGTCAAATTACATAAATAAGGTAAAAAGGTTGGCTAAATTAGACTTTCAAATTATCAGTGACAGCACTAATGGCGCGTTGAATAAATAAAATCATATTAATATTATAAAGTACGTAATAGTTGCCTCGTAATTTAAACAGCAGATCTAAGAAAATGATTTTGATATCATATCTAAGGAAAGAGACAGTTTCTTTAAAATATTTAAAGATAAAAATATGAAAGAAACCTGCGTAAGATTCAAAAATCTTACTTGACATATATACTATCAATTATTGTAATTAAGTAGCTAGCAAAGAACAGAAAAAGAGAGAGAAATAAAAACGTTGGGTAAAAGTAGAAACATTAGTTTAAAATTCGGAAATGGTTTTTCCTTTTTGTTCTCAAGCAGCTCAATTTCGCTAACGGGAAGGCAATTAACTATTCTTCTAAGGGAGTTTTTGTTGTTGCTTTATTCAGAAGCTCGTTTTCTTTGATAAAACGCGGCAGGCAAATACAATAAATCAGTTATCGCCTTTCTGTATGAATATCCTCAAAGTTGCTTTAGAGTTAGTTTTCTTGAAAATTCAAAAACATATCGATAAAGGTCGGAATCTTAATGTTCTAGCATTTAAGAATCTCATATTTCGATTTTTAATATTTTGCTGTAAACAGAAAGATTCCAGAAAAGAATATGGGGCATGTGTTTTGCTTTAAACCAATATTTTTCTATTGTTTTGAAAATGTTTCGAAAATGACTGACAAACTTATTAAATATCTCTTAAGAATATTATATCGAAACTTTTAAAAAATGATTGATTTGCATTGAAAGTGTTTGTTTATTTTCTTTCAAAGTCTTTTATTGATTTTCATTGAAAAACAACTTTGCAAAATGATTTCAGTTTTGAGTTCACCACAATTTCAAATTCCTTAAGTAATTTTTAAAAATTATTTACAGATTTTTGCTGTTTTCCAATCATCGTTTTTCGGTTTAGAAAGACTAAAAAGAATTCACTTTCGATTTCGAGCTCATTTATCTGTGAAACATTTTCCAAATTTATATTCCAGAAACTCATTTTTAAGTTGAAAAAGTTTCAGTTCCAAATACGTAGGAAAAGTACCTCAAAAATGGCTTTATCTTTATTTTCTTTATTTTTTACAGTATTACTTTAATAAATGCAACATCATAAAAGATTAAAGATGATTAAAAATAAACTAATTCTATGGGGATTTATTTATTAATTTATTACACACGCCGACCCATTCATCCATAGGGTATGGAGCGTTTTAAAGGTCGCCGGAGAAGAGTACAAAGAAAAAGTGATACATTGTACAAACATTCAACAAATACAAACAGTATAGATATAAAAAATACAATAAAACACATAATACAAAAATTCAATAAAATAACAAATAAAAATAAATAACAAAATATAATGAATATAAAATAACAAATAAAAATAAATAACAAAATATGATGAATATAAAATAAGAAATAAAAATAAATAATAAAATATAATGAATACAATAAAATAACAAATAAAATTAAATAATAAAATATAATGAATACAATAAAATAACAAATACAAAATAAATACAAACCACAAAAATAAATAATAAAATGTAATGAATACAATAAAATAAGAATAAAAATAAATAATAAAATATAATGAATACAACAAAATGAATAAAATTAAATAATAAAATATAATGAATACAATAAAATAAAAATAAATAATAAAATATAATGAATACAATAAAATAAAAATAAATAATAAAATATAATGAATCCAATAAAATAAAAATTACAATAAAATAAAAATAAATAATAAAATATAATGAATAGAATAAAATAACAAATACAAAATAAATTCAATCCGCAAAAATAATAATATATATAATGCCTTAAAATAGACATATTCCTACAATGCGAAATACATTCTATGGGGATTGGACTTCCTAATTTTTAACCGTGGTGAGCCCTATTTGCACAATATATTGTAAGAGATCCCCACCATGTTGTTCGATATTCTGAATGCCGCATAATATTGTGAAGTTATCGTAACAATAATGTTGGGCGTCTTGTACTAATAGGGGAGATAAAGTAAATGTTATTTGAGCCACCGACTTGCTAATCCAATTTTCACTCTACACCGACAAATGGATAGTTTACTCATTTGTGTAACTATATGTGTCTTTTATGTGCACAGAGTTTCTTTAATGGAATGCGACATCCGATCTCCGACTTGCGGCTCTTTGTTTCCAAAACAGAGGCTTTGCTGTCGGACCACAGCGTATGAAACATATTTTGAGAGAGTAAGAAAGAACATGATAAATAACAAATATATTTTGATTGCGTAAGAAAGAAATGATAAAATAACAAAAATGTTTTTAATGAATAAGATAGATAATGTGCATATCAAGCGATAGTTAAAATTCTCTTTCTTTGAACGGCAGTGGCTGATAAATTACCAGGGAATATACAAAAATAAACTTCAAACCATTATTTGCAAGGTTTTGAAACAAAAATTATTCAGAAACTTTCAAGATTTTCCCTGCTATTATAAACATTAGAATCATCCAATTCCTCAGAGACTTGATCATTGAATTCTACCTAAAAGAATTCTACACCAGTGGAGATAATTGTTCCCTTGATTGTTTGAAAAATCTTCAGTTGCTTTGTGGAGATATTTATATCGAAACTGAGGTTGTCATTTTAAATTGTTTTGATAATTTATCAGTTCTTTCATTGTGTTTGTTTGAGAAAGCTCTTTATTATTGCTTCAACTTTCGTGCATTTAGTTTTTTTTTACGTATGTGAGGAAAGTTTCAATATCTTGACATTAATTTAGATTAATTACTTCGGTTTGGAAATTGCAATAATTGAAATCGCTTTCGTCTGTATTGAAATATATTAAAACTTCAAAGTTAAAATATAACGTGTGACGCACGTTTAATATGTGACGTCTGTTTTGATATGTTTTATATCAACTAAATTTTTATGACATGTTTAAGAGAAGGAAAGATTATTTAAATGATTATATGTTTTCTATGATTTATTAGTATGATTGAAAAAATTTAAGAGCAATCAATTAAATCCATTTATCAAAATTGATGCATGCTTTCAGATACAAAGCCTCTTGCAATATCAGGAATAAATAATTTAAGACACAATTCTGCCTTTTAAGGCATTCATTTATTTATTAAATTTAAGGCATTTATTATTAGTAGTATTATTTATTATTATTATTATTTATTTATTTGTTTATCTATTAATTGCAGTCAATTAGAGTAAAACTGAATTTAAAAAATATTTTAACCTAAAATGTAATTTCCATTTTTAAAATTGAATTTTAAGGTTGTAATATAGTAATCTAACAATTAATTACAAACAGAATAATTTTTATAAAAATTAGGAGAAAGTATTATAAATTGAAATAAAACCTTTTACATAAGATTTTGTAATTTTTATACCAATCAGAAGAATCCTCTGCCCCACAAACCCTCAGGCAGTTATATATCTTTTGATCGTGGGGGCCCGTTATCTCTAAGAACACATTGAGAACTGGCTGTGTGTTTAGTGTTATGATACTGGATTCTTATCATGCATTTCTTTTTCAACTGTGCGTAACAGCTTGCGGTAAAAATAATTCACACTGGTGTTTAAAAAATATTCGAGAACATAAATTTTATTTTTAATATGAAATGCTTTTAGAGAATTTATTTTACGTTTTTTTATTTACAAATCATCAGCACATATTTTTTTCCTGAATAGTGACTACAAATTTTTAAAAAATGAGTGGAAAATAAGCACCACAATTGGTGGGGAAATTTCATAGAGGAATACAATTTGATAAATTACTGGAAACAAACGCAAAGCATTGATAATTTTATGACTCATAAAGTAAATTCCAATTACCATTTCCTTCAAACATCGAAAACGTATGTTCTTTCTTTATTTTGATGTCATTTTATGAAATCAAAAAAGGAAAGAAGAAGTGGGGTTGAGAAATGATTTCCATGACTCATAAAGCAAATGCCATTTACCATTTCCTTCAAACATTAAAACTTATGTTCTTTCTTTATTTTGAAATCACTTTATCAAATCAAACTAACGTAAAGAAGAAGTGGGGTTGAGAAATGATTTCGAAGAAAATTGACGCATAGTTCCTACGATTAGAATATGCATTCTCTGTGGGAATCACATATTTTATAAAATTCAAGTATACTTTTTTCCTCAGCCAACTAACATACCCGAATCCTCGGGTCCTATTAACATTGCTTTGTTTTTCTTTTCAAGGAACAAGTTCCTGCATAAACTACAGCAGAAGAAGCAGAAAGAAGAACAGGGCTAGTGAGCAAACTCCGATCACGCCCCTGGGAACCGAAATGATGGATGGCTTCGTAATTATTGAAGAATTTGATTGCAAAAGAGGATCGACTCCCTCGCCAATCAGTTCTCCTGTGTTCTTTAGAGATCTTTACATCAACTGCTGAAGCGAAAACAAATACGTACTTAAATTGAGTAATGTTCTTGTTGCTTGTCGTCTTAACACGCTTTTGGTTTCGAGCAATTAGCAAAAGGATTGCTCACGGAGTCTTTTTACTGAGATATAAAATTTTGGTTTTTGTGTTGTGTTAGGTTTCTCTGTAACAAAATGTTACGCTAAATTAAAGATTATGCTGTCTCATAATCTTTAATTTAGTAATAATAGTCCCTTTGGTTTCAAAATTGCTTCATGTATCCATGCTTCCAATGTAATTAGAACAAAAATGAAAGGTATTAACTCTTTAATCCCGAGGCGACTTTTTTCCTCTAGCCCCTTTAAAACCGATATTTTTTTGGGAAGATGAGATACGAATTGGACTCTTCCAACCTGGGTGGTCATTTACTCCCTACCCCACCCCCAATATAACCTTCCCTTAAAGCGCACGGAAAGGGGCAAGGATAATTGGATCCCTACCCCGCTTATCTCCTAAACGATTTCAGAACCTTAACTTCCCTCAAAAGAATCGAAACGCCTCAGACTGGCCTTCGTCGCTGTTAAGGGGAAATTTCTAGGCCGCCCCAGACCGCCTCGCTCGGTATGAGAGGATTAAAACTTTCTCTATTTCTGTTACTTTGAATATAACCTAATAATCAAAAGGTATACAATAATTTTTTTACATTATTAAAGTTTTTTTGTCTCATATTATTTGGTTATAATTGACAATTGGTAATGTTTTTTTTGATGAGGCAGTATTTAGTAACAAGTGATATTTTAATGTCGAATAGCCTTTCAAAAAAAAGATATCGGGGAGCAATGTGACATGCGTTTCATTTACAACGTTCTGAAACCATTTATAAAAATATCGACATTTCTATTCCTCATTGAAATGTAGAATTCGAAGAATGCTAAAGTAAAGTTTCCATGGATACAAAAAGCATTCTCTTGTCGTGAAAATCACTTATTTGGCCAAACCCGTGTAGTTTTATTTTCTCACCAACAACTAGCACGCCAAAATCTTCTTATCCAACTTACATTTTATTGCTTTGTCTTCCATGAAACATATTTATGAATACTCAGCAAAAACGCTGTGAGGTGAAATGTAGTCCAGGCCGGAAAGCTCCGTTCGAACACGTGGGAACTCAAATGATGAATGGTCATGAAATTAATGAAGAATGCGAATACGAAAGAGAGAGAAATCTTCCTGCCAATCAGTTCTTCCTAGCCAAAGGAACCTCTGAACCAGCCACCAAAACTGAAATACATGAATATATTAGCTAAGTAATGCTCCTTACACTTAAAATCTTAATTTCTTTTTGGCTTCTAGCAATTAGCGAAAGCATCGTTCTGGGAATTATCTCTCAGCGGATGTATAAATGTTGTTTT
>BGPR01011666.1:0-47706 GCA_013235015.1 Araneus ventricosus | reverse complement strand
CCATAAGCATTTCATCTATCGTTTAAGATCTCAATTAAATTAAAATGGCAACGCATTCCCAAAATAGAAGGTGCCATCCAATTAGACAGCTGAGAAAACAAACGGCTTGAGGGGTTAATAGATTTTGGCTATTTAATTTAACAAACTGATAAGTATTTATAAAAATCATCTTCTACAAAAATTCCCTGGAAAACAAATACATTGAACAAATCAATTGCGATCCATCCATCCAAATCCAATGAGAGAACAAAGTTTTTGGAATAAATCGCTGTTTATAAAAATTTGTTAGACTGATTTTTTCTACGAATTTTAAAATTACATTTCTTGATCAACAGTCAAAGCATCGAATCAATCAAGAAATCTTTCACCATTTTCATTTAGTACGATAGTAAAAAAGGGAGCAGCATTAAAAATATGAATTTCTTGACTCTGTACCTTGTGAAATTTTTTGCCACTAATTCCATGCCACTTGGCTATGGTTTCCAAAAAAATGATTTTAATTTCTTAAAATTTCTGATGAAGTTTTGATAAGTCTTGGACTATGACTATTAATCCATTTTATTACATCGACATTTCTTCAGTTGAGAAATGACTGAGAATATTATAATTGACAGCATCATCTGAGAAAAAATCCCTGTTAGGGATTTCTTTTACACCATGTACATTTCAAAGAAATCAGGGGAATCTGGGACATTACAGTAAAACTTCGATTTAGCGTTACCATCCGGACCAGGGCTGTGATGGATAAGCGAATAGCAATCTCTAAATACATATGCACAGTAACGTGATTTCATTGCTGGCTTGGACGAAAATGAAAATAAAATCCTTTAAAAGTGAATAATAAATATATATATTGTATTTAATTTTACAAAACGATCAATATGAACTTCAATATAAGAGTAGTAATGTACAGAACTATGTTGTAATACTATAAACCTCCGTTATTTTTTATCTTATAGACGATGATGGATAACAGAAATTGACGGTTAAACTAGTGGCTGTTAATCGAAGTTTTACTGTACTATCGAAACGTTTAAACAAATAATCAGAGAATAACGTTTTCGAAAACGTCGTGTTTTTGTTTTTTAACTTCTTGTAAATAAAGCATTAAAAATTTAAAATAATGGAAAAAAATGTTTGTATATTTTTGGAAGTATAGAGTTGTAAGATGTTCTTCCCTGCCATTAAGTGTATACCTATGCTGTATTTCGTTGTTTTGAATTAAATAATATTAATAACAAATTAAAGAATTTGTATTAATATTTACAACTATACATCATCAAGAAATGCGCAAAGAAACAACAAATAGCTCATATTTTTTTCCCTATATTGCGAATTTTATTCCATGTTTGTGAACGTCATTGTTGTATTTCTGAGGAAAAGGCGTTATTTGGAATTTCAAGCATAATCGTGGATATTTTATGCTGCCAATAAAATAGAGTTTATTATTTTTCTTGTTGGTTTATATTTCAGTGCTTATGTTATCTCCTTTTGTTCTGCTAGTTTTCATGTCAGTTTCAGCTTCATTTAACCCTTGCTTTCGGGACAAGTCGACCATGTCATAACGCATGATGTTATCTCCTAACTTGCCTGTATACAAGGCGTACACGACGAAGAGTTCAAGACCTCTAAGTAACAAGTTTTATGACAAGCAGCATTTACACCGTTACTCTCTAAAAAAAGCGTGTCTTTTTTTTCTAAAGTCCTCCGTCCTTTTTCAATTTTCCTATGCTCTGTTGGCGGCTGTGAAGATGTCTTTGGCGTCAGCTTGATAAACTATCTTCATAAAAGTGTCGGAATGCCGCTGGATTTTTGGGCGGAGAGGACCTCATTCACATGCAAAGGGCATGCGGTGTGCAGGTGCGACGATTTATGGTTCGCGAGTAATTGCCGCTGAATTAATTCTCATTTAGAAACGAGTCAATAGTCTTTGGATGGTATTGGAATAACTAATTGGTCAGACGACACCCATTGGTTAAGCCTGGTTTTGAAAGGGAATGAAGAGGTGCAGTAATAGTTAGCATTCATCGTCTAATTAACAAATGAACTGTTGATGTGTTTGTCTGGGTCGTGCGATTAAAAGTGAGTGGTTCGTTTAAGAGGATAGCACGAAAACACGCAATTGTTTCTAGGTTAGGTTAGTTTAGAAGGTCACTATTACAGTGCAACCAATAACGAACTGCTATTTCTCTGGCAGCGTCCGAGAATTTATAACAAAATGTACAAAAAGCACTCATTTTAATACCGTATTCCAGAAGTGCTGCTTTTGCAAACTAACACTGTACCTCACTTACCTATTAGTGTTTTAATTCCTTATAAATTAGTTGTTTCGAAAAACATTTTCGTATGTTTTCTTAGATAACATTACGCAGTACAACTTAAAACAGAACCTTGCAAATTAAAATATGAAAGAGGCAGAATTTTTATTGAACTTATTAGGATGATTCATAATGCTTATTTGAATAAAAAAATTAAATACAGCTAAACAATGTTTATTAAGTCAGAACAAATAACTTAATGATAATTTTGATTTTAATTATAGAGCGGAGAAGTTTTTAGATTTTAATGATATAATTTTAATATTTTTTTTAAAAAATTATTTTGCTACAACTAAAAATGCTTAATATACAAAATGGTTTTACGAAAACCTTAGGGATTTTTTTATATATAACACAATCATTAAAACTTAATGTAAACCCTCTGAAATTCCGTTGAAATCGAATAGTAATCTGAAAATAATTTTCAATCGACTAATTTGATAATAAATTTGAATGTATTTCAAGAAAAATAACAAAGAAAGGTAAATCGTACTTAGAAATACAATTTAGTAAAGTAACATTGTTTATAAAATAAATTAATGTGTCAATACATCAATCACACTGTCATTCTTTATTGTTAGAGTGGCAACACGTTTCTTCATTTTTGTGTCGTGATGTTAATACCGTAGAGACGAAGAGGCAAGTAGGTATAGATGCCCCACTTTTAGAGGGTGACGCCAGTTTTAGGGGGTGCCACGCTTACAAAATATTTGTTCCTATTTTTTTTAAAACGAACTGGTGCAAAAAGAGTTATTCTTTTCCTAGAACTGCGCTCGATGTAGAATGCGACGATTGGTATTACTATGCTGATGCACATTAAATACTATAGGGAGGTTTGAGTTTCAAATAATTTCAAAATTTAGCAATCTCCACATGTTCAGGCCTAATAAGATCAACTTAATTAATAATTCAATTGATGTAGATTTTTTTGTATGCGACAATTATGTTAGTAAATAACATAACATAGACGTTTATGTTATGTTAGTAAAGCCAGAGTAAGTATTTAAATTTTATAATGGAAGAACTGATTACTGAATAATTAAATTGATGCTGATTTTTTAATTGGTTACTTCACATTTCAATTGAAGTTGAATTTTTTCTATGCGACGATTTTCTTAGTTAGGCCAATACAAGTATTTCAATTTTACAACTCAAAACTCGTACTTAATAATCCAATTAATGTTGAATTTTTAGTTGGTTACTTTATAACTCAGTTGATGCTGATTTTTTTACGCGACGACTTTTTTAGTGAAGCCAGAATGTGCAGAATAAATTTCCGTATTGACAGCATTAGTTTAAAAAAAATCCAATCACAGAAGAGGTGTCACTGAGTAAAAAATTATAAATTATACGCCAGTTAGTGAAGTCAGAATAAGTATTTCAATTTTATAATGAAAGAACTGGTTAATTCATAATTAAATTGAGGCTCTTTTTAAACTGGTTATTTAATAATTAAATTGATGCTGACTTTTTAAGCTGGTTGCTTAATAATCCAGTTGATAGTGTTTTTTTTTTCTGTATGCGACGATTGTTTTAATGAAACCATTACAAATATTTCATTTTTACTATGCAAGAATGTTGAGTATAAATTTGCTTACTGACAGCATTAGTTATGAAATTTTTGAATAGCAGAAGAGGTGTCACTGGGTAAAAAATTATAAATTACACACAAGTGAAGTTTCCTATGAAATCATCTGTAGCATTCTTTTCCTTTTGCTGCTTTTCCATACAATAGACAATCTTTTCGAAACAGTTTAAGAGGACTTTTGATTTGCAAGATTCCTACATTAGCGGAAGACTTCGTGATATTGAGCCTCCTCGGTTCTAAGGTTCAATGTAGAAAAGAGAGAATGCTTTATTTTTTATATTTTGTCACCCGAATCTAATGTGCGCGGACACAAATGCACATATTTTTTGGCAGATGCGACCAAAGCTGCTAATGAGAGTGGTCTTATTTACAACTAATCTTCATGAAAAAAGACTGTGAAGGTGATAATATACAGGGAGTTGTACCATGCGATGCTTGTTGATTTACCTAAGATTAATAGACCTATTTCTCCTCTTATTATGTCTGTACTTATACTTAGTCGTACAATGTTTATGTCAACAGAACCCACTGAAATGATATAAAGATTTTAAAATTTATAAAGACACTTATTTGGGGAGCTTTGTTCTCATAGCATCACCCTTGAAGTTAATGGCGTAGCTAGAAGGGGCTGAGGGGAGGTCACTGAGCTGTAAAATCTGACATGAAGAAAGAATTTATAATCAAGAAGAGCAGCTACACACAGTAATCATTGTGTAGATGAAAAAAAATAATGCCAATTAATTCTTACTTTCCGCCTTTTGTCTTAAATTGCCAAAATGTGAAGAAAGATAGTGATGACGCGCGATTTCACAATCTATATTGCACACCTGTATCTAGGGCTTCAAACGACTTGGAGATTTATGTGCCATATGTCACTTGTAAAGGAAGGGCGACATGTTGCAACTCCGCCCCGAGGGACAGAAGTTTCTGCTACGCCACTGCTTGAAGTATGAATTTATTTAACCTCCTTATTAGATGGAACATCTTATTTGTTATTTCAAGATATATAAGAACGTATAGAGCACATAAGATGCTTAAAAGTGTGCAAGTAGTTTTTTTAATTCCTAATTTTCTTTTAACTTAATTGTTCATTCGTCTTAACTACAAATTTAAATAGCAAAAATTCTGTCATTAGATGTACGATTTAGACGCTTGGCGCCATCGTATACGAAGGGGTTATGAGTCATTCTATGCCGGTAACATTAAAAAACTTCAACCTCTTTTTAACCTCTAAAAGTGACATTTAACCGATGCAGTAGTTTATATTCATTATTTCTATTAATTTTTCAACTAAAATTAACATTTAATAATATCTAAAATATTTTATTTGTTGTCTTGTCATTTTTTCATACTAATATGTGGGCCTTTTTTTCAACCTCCTATCGAGCCGCTAAACAGGCAGACAAGTGGTAGGAAGTGGGGTTGCTCAGTGGGCGACTGCATATGCCTCTAAGCATAACCTCAACTACTGCCAACGCCAGCTGGCCACTTTGAGCTGAGCTGTCGGCACGTAAACATGGTTTCTAGAATTGATGCTCCCGACAAGTGTAAGTTACGTAGTGTTATTCGCTTTCTTTTAGCAGAAGTTTGGTTTGCTGAAAACTATCAATGCAGCTGTTTTTCGTCAGCCTTTACGACGACTCCGAAGAGCCATTCTGACTTCAGGAGTTGTCCTCATTCATGACAACTCCCGCTTTTACAATGGTATTATAACCCAGCAGATTTTGGGGCAGTTTAAATGGGGCGTGTGTGATCACCCGACGTATAGCCCCGACTTAGCGATGAGTGATTTTCATCTCTTCTCTGAATTGAAGAACTGGCTAGGAGACTAAAGTTTAGAGAAAAATGAGGAGATTCAAAGCAATGCTAAGGATAATCTCAGATCACTGGCGGCAACGTACTTCGGAGAGGGGATCGGAAACCTGGTCCACCGATATGACATTGCCTGAATTTTCACGTCGATTGCATCGAATAGTAACCATGTTTGAATATAGATTTTGGTAATAAATTCATTTTGTTCCCTACTCTTCTCTTTTTTTTATGGTACATCGGAGGTTGAAAAAAAAAGGCCATCGTATTAAAATAGTAAATAAGAGGGTCAAGTTCGAGATCATATTTTACGGTGTTATGCTGATTCGGAATAGCTTTCTAACGGAAAATATTTCAAGATTGAGTCCTGCTACATCGGAAGATGGTTTTTCATCTCCATATCTAACTTGTATTAAAACATAAGAGACACGGTCAATAGTTTTCTGTTATATTCAGTAGTATGGAATATTTATTCAGACAATTTTCGCAGTAAAAACCTTCACAAATCTAGTTTATTTGTATCTGCCAATTTGTTTTGAGATATTTTTCCCCATTATTTTTTGCTCTGGTCGAAGTCACAAATGTTAGCTCAATTTCCAAATCATGTGTGCTTAGAATAAAAGCTAATGTAATTCAATAGTTGAAGAATTCGTTTTGAATTATAAAAATAAGCAAAATTAAAGAGATAGTGTTGCTTAAAAAAATGGGAAAAGAAATTCAAAATCGTGAGGACAAAAATAAAAGTTTGCCCTTTAAATGCAAAATACCATTGTTGCGCTTGAATACATTTGTGCAGTGTTGTTTATTGACTACTCAACCAACTTTGTAGAAATGAGACAAATTCTGTTTTTTGAATTTATTCTAAAATCAGACGAAGCTAAATGCAATCGTAAACTGTTTTATATGTTCAGAAAATTCGTGCCTTTTGCGTTGCTATACATAATTCTTTAATTATTATGACAGTGAGCCAATTAACTCTTTAAAAAACCATTTTTTAGTAGTGGTATAATAAAATAACTTTGAGAGTGAGATTAATTTAAGAAAAGGAATTTATTTAGCTTATTGGATGGCATTAATTTTTTTGTTATTAATTTTATTAATTAATAATTAATAACCAAATCAAGACACTTCGTTACGGTTTGAGATAAGAAATTGGAACATCTAGGTTTTTCTTTCGTGGAAAAATCTGATGAAAGGGTAGCAACCTTAAAAATTGAATTTAAAAATCCATGGATTTGATGGCAAGTATACTTGTCACGGCTTAGAAGGGATTAACGTAAAGCTACAATCAAGTAATAAACGTAATTGCGCATATCATCTAACATCTTAACTGCACGGATTATTTTGCTGTGATTCCCCGTCCTTTTTTTCCAGGAAAATGTGCAGTGGATTCTAAAACAAATCGATACGGTGCACTTGCTGTGTATCGCTTGAGCATGGGTTGACTCCATTCTAATATTTCCCGTCACTGAAATTATTTAAAATTTTATTTGTCTCACTCAACAATAATATGCTTGAATTTTAATTTACGACCGAAATTATCAATTGTGCATCTGCTCCTTTCTATAACGCTATTTATTTTGAGCCAAACAGCTTAGAATAGAAAATTCACCAATAGAAAGCTACCTAGATCATTCAAATAGCTCAAGTTCGTCTTCGTTTACCTGAAGCGAAATAAATAGGGCTTCTCTCCTAGTCTTGTATCTGATCCGAATGGATCTCGAGTCTCGTAGAAAGCTGTTAAGATATTATCTCCACCGAAAGTGGTACCATTTATCATGGCTCCGAGCCGCTGGCGCGAAATGCTCCACGATAAGCAGACATTCCACGCACCATGGCGCCTTTATCAGCAGCAGTCGAGTAATTCATTTTTTCTGCATTCTAATGATGAATTTTTTTTAAACTCTTGCATTTGTTTATAACTATTACTTTTTTGTTATTTAAGGTTTGATACTCGGATTAACTTTGATAATCGAAAGTTTAGTTTGGGATGGGTGTTTATTATTCAATGTTTTTAATAGATTGCCGTAAGATGGTAATGATGTAGGTGTCAAGTAAGCAATGTTCATTAAGTCTCCGAATTGGGAAAAGGTTTTGCATATAAAAGCTGTAATACGATACTTATTTACAGAATATTTGATGATGGTGGGAGTAATGGAGTGAAATTCAGATACGGGTGGTGATATTTTAGGCAAATACATATGATGCGGTAAAAAGTTTGTATATGAGAATTTATGCCATGGCAGGAAAGGTAGAATAAGCAAATATGATTCATAGTTTTATTTTACGCATGTGCAGGCACTGATTTCGAAATGGTGCGGTTATTAAGGGTAGGGTATGGGTTGGTAGCTGAATTTGGACCATTTGGATATTTGTTAATGCAGTGATAAAGAAGCAATTTTAATGGAAAACAAATAGTAGAATTTTTTTGTAGTTCTTTTATCTTCAGAACAACCTAATTCACTTTTATGAAATATGCTTTATAGTAGGAAACTGGCCCAGATTGTACCACTTGTTGTCTAGATTTGGCCACCATTAAGTAAAATTAAGGCAAAAATATTTTTTGATCCCCAAATTCAGATCAGCACACATGTATGCATTTTATGCTCTGTATCACTTTTTCTTCTTCCTTTATTTCCTCAGGCATAATACAAAATTATGTAGTCATAGTTTTTATTCTTTTTCTATCTAACATTTGATGACTTTAGTGTCTTTTTTATTGTTTTTTTCCTTTAGTTTGTTCCATTTCCAATTTATGAGGATTACTAGTGATGATAACTGCTTTCTGAGCTATCCCTGTAATTCAAAATAATAATCCATTAATTTAAACAGTCCAATTTATGCAACTGTTTGTGGTCCAATCTAGTTAACTTTGGACAGCAATAAAAAATCCTCTAATCTTATCTTTAAATTATTTTCATAAAAATATTATAATAAATTGTACCCAAACAAATTTCCGATCTGCGGATATAATAGCATACTTTCCTATTTACTTTAAAACAGTGTAAAACCTATTTGTCTTTTTTAAAATTAATTAATTGATGCTGCCTAATTCTAAATACTTATTTCATACACCCCATTTACATCGTTACAACATAATTTTCTTATTTTACGGCCCAAATATTTAATAGAATTGAAGCTATGATATCGATCCAATCTGGGAGAGGTTCAAATTCGACGACTCTCCACTATTATTATCTTATATGAGCTTATTTTTTTTAAATCTGAAAGAAAATTTGTTATCGGCCAAATACCGGAATAGAAAAACTAATGAAAATATTGTCTCAAATTTATTTGAACTTTTTGATGTGATATCTGTATTTTTTTAAATGCAACCCGTACCCTGTATGAGGACATGCATGTAGAACACGTCCGGTTGTCATACAACTCTTGATGAGCAAAAAAAAAAAAAAATCATTACATTAATTAAATGCTCCGCAACTTAGCATAAATCAAGAAATACATGACATGAATCGAAGCAAATGCAAATAAATAATTCACTTTGTTTTTCAAGGGAATTCTTCATATATCTGTACATGAACTCAGTTCGATTCTATTAGTATTTTCCGGAAAACAAGCATCATTTTATAATTAAGTTGAGTTAGTAGAACATCACCTAAATCTGATAAAGTTAATTTCATACTAAGAAATAATCGCTAAAATAATGACATTTTCTTTTCATAGGGCAATATTCTGCAGACTAGTAATGGAAAAAAGAATCTATTGCAAATAATGATTTATTTTAGGAAAAAAAAAGAATGAATTGTTTCTTTTTCAAAAAAGAATACCTTTCCAACAGTTTTCTGTTTCGAAAAGGAAGCTTATTTCTTTGTGCGTGAATTTCATTAAAAAAATACTAGCTACTTTTCTCGTAAACTTATTATTTTCAGTGTAGGCGATAAAGGAAAAAAAAATGTGGTACCAGATATAATTTGATAATTTCTTTATCTGTATGATCTATTTTTTTAAAATTGAAGTTCTTTCTTCCAATGATTTCCACTGGCAAATGCATTTTAAAAATCGAATTGGAAAGTTTCCATTGCTTCAGTTTCTTCTCATTCATTTTTCGCATTCGCAATGATACACGTGATTTTAATCCCATGTAAGGATTTGCATCAGCACAATAACTGCTAATGCATTTTAAAAACGTAGGAAAATTTGTCAAACGTTGTTTTGATCATTTATTTATACTATTTATTATATGATTTTATTTAAAACAAGCAGCTTGTTTGCTTTCTCGAATATAACTGAAACCCCCACCACTGCTGCAGATACGTAGATTCCTAAAATATTTTCATAATTAGGAAGCATTTATGAAAATGAAAAATTCCTGCTTAAATCTACAGAACGTTTTGCTGTAATTGCTGATTTCATAATTTAACTGTCAAATTTATTATGTAAAATCTGTCTCGTGCTGATTTGGAAATTAAAGGCATGGAGAAAGAGTTAAAAAACACATCCGTCTAATGGAATTTTGGCGTTGAATTTTATAATGGCATTGGCAACTTTTGGAAATCAATATATTAGCTATCTAGGATAAATATTTAACACCTATGTGAGAATATATTGGTTGCAAATAAGTTCTGAAAGTCTGCTATATTCTGATTCTAGGTCACGAATTCTCAGAAATCCAGACATGATTTAAGTTATTTTCTTTAGTTTGAGTTCAGCGTTTTGTAGGACTAAAAAAATCTATCTACAAGTCAAATTAATTTTTTAACAAGCTTTTATTACAAAGAAGGTAAAAACTTAACTGCATCGAAAGCTAATAAATATTTTTATTTTTTGGAATAATTAGTGTACTTCAACCATCTATATAAATATAAATAATGTCACTACTTTATTGTCTTCGTACTCATCCTTCTTTAATAAAAGAATAGTTTGTTATAAATTCATTGCTATAACGAGTAGAAAATGCAAGAATAAATATCATCTCAAAGACCCGGTAAAATTTTAATACTTGTCATAAATACCAGTTAGACATTCTTTCTAAGAAACAACTCGGCTTTTCTTTTTTTACTTTGCCTTTTACAGTTACTTTATACAATAGACAATAAATTAAAAAAAGCGAACTGTAGTTGTCTTAAGACTTGAAGGACTTTTTGACAGTGCAAAGAATAATATATCGTACAACATAATTTTAGACTACCGTTATTTTAAATTGCATAACCATTGTTTTTCATTTCGGATAAACAATGAAGTTGTAAAGGGTTCACTCACATATTACAAGTTGCTGAAATATAGAAACTGAGTTATCAGAGAAAACTTGTAACTACTAAAAATTAAACTCGGAATGTCTTCATAGATTTCGAAAATTTCACATAATTTAAAAGCAATTGCTCTGTAATAACAATTTTATTAGACTTCAAAAATGCAGATTTTGTTCTCTTTCGTACAATTGCTGTATTTCATTTTCAAGTATAATGCATATAATTGTAAAAATGAGTTATTCGCCTTAAAAATGTTTATTAAACTGAAGTCAATCTTTGTTCAAAAGTGCCATTGTATTCCTAAAATGTTAAATTTAGTAAATTAAGGTAGATAAGATTAGTAGGATAGATCAGATAAGTCGTATTATTCAGTGGTCAGTTTTGACTTTCTCATATATATGTAAAGTAACCCAGAGAAGGTATTATAACCGTAAAAGAAAAAAATCAACTTCCATATTTAGATGAATTCTGACGTTTAAAACCCCCCCCCTGACGTTTATCCCCCCCCCCCCCCGAATCCATTTTTGGAATTACATCCGTCTGTACGTGGGTATTCGAACATGTTTATTCGAAAACGAAGTGCGCTTTATGAGTGTAATTCGGCATTTGGTCCTTACTCCTTAACTGTAGAACTGTATCAGATTTTAGGCGGAACCTACCAACGATTATGGGTATTTTTCTTAGCCATATACTTATTTTCTTCGTCGCTGCATGAAAGTATTTAAGGCCATATTTACAAAAATCTTAAATGTTGACACATATTAACCAATCATATTGAAAGAATTATTATCTGTATTTTGAACTATTGGATTCATTTACCCGCACGTTGCCACTCAAGAGAAAAAAACATATTAAATGCATTTATTTATGTGCAAATTATCGTGGCTAGAATTTGAAACTAATTTTGAAAAATAATGTGGATATCATAGAGAAAATATTGGATGGCAACCAAACTGTATCAATAGAAACATAGGTTTTTGAATTTTAAGTGCCGCAAAAATGGTTTTCTTCGCATAATAATTCCGAAATTATCTTGAGAAAATATGAAAGTTGAGAAATCTTAAAAACCCAGTAACAAGACATCAGTTGACAAAGATAGTTTTAGATTTTTTTAATAGATGCCAATCCAAAACGTAGGGTTTCAGATCCCTGAGATGAAATCATTTTTGTCCATACATTTTAAGTGATATTTATGAGTAAAATTATACGAGATAGCCAAGGGGAAAACATTGCTAATTCTTTATGAAGTAAACAACCTGAAAGACTTATACTGAAAACACTTCCTAATATTAAGTGCGTTGTGAATATTAAGGTATGGATTCTTCTTTAAAGCACATAATCTATTAGTCTAATTTTTTGAGCATATTTCCTAAGATTGAAATTTTAATTTTTTCCCCAGAATATTTTAAGCATTCGACATTGATGCAAGTTTAATACTCCTCCGGGGTTAACTAAGCCGTTGCCTTGCTATAATTCAACATTAATCGGTGGTATGAAAATTAGATGTTATTATTATGCTGATTAAAAGGGCAAAATTCGATGTTCTTGTTGGCATTATTGTTTTGTCTTTAAAATGGAATCTGAGTTTCTTTCCAAGTCGACCCATAGAAAGAGAGAATAGCTTTTTCTGCTATTCTCTCTTCAGAAATAGCGTTCTTTTAAAATTGCTAATATCACTAAACCTAATTCTTTCGCCCAATTTTGCATAGTTTTTTTTATTTCATAATATAATAAACTGACTAATTTAGATTTTAAAAATGCTGTTGATAGAGAATTTTCTATCATAACTATCTTTTTAAAAATTTATAACCAGTATGAACTCAATGCAAAATTATCTTCCAATGGAAGATAATTCATAATATTCATCATATAAATATTTGAAAATTTCATATAGGTCCTTCATTGGTCTTTTTAAGTCAAAATATTTAAAATGTAATTAAACTTGAATGTTATTATGACAAGAGAAACAATTATGAACATTTCAGAACTAAAATAACTTGCTATATCACTATATTTTATCAAAATTCTAGTTAATGGAAGATTTATATATCAAAGAAATAATTGTACTAAATATGAAGAAATGAGAAATCTGTGCATTAATCGTTCGATCTGAGGCACTAAAAAAAATTCTAATTTCCTTCTACTTGGGTTTTTTGCTGTAAAAATAACACAAATGAATTTTTTAAAAAGTTTATGTGTTAAGATTCTGTTTAAAAGAATTCGATTTTATGTTACTATGGAGGAACTCACTTTGTATGTATTCCATTTCATATTTTCTTCAAAGAATGTTAGGGATTTATATATAAGATTGCAAAGAACATTGGCATTTCCGTTAATTACCTCCACATCTTCACTAAAATAACTTCAAATATTTTTTTTTAGAATCAACTGATTTGATTAAATCTCGAAAAGCACACTTTTCGAGATTTCACTAATTATTTTTTTCACTAATTCACTAATTATTTTCGCTTTTACACTAATTATTTCACCCCGAAAAGAAAGACGAGGCCTTGCGCGAAATACCATAATTAATGAATTTTATTTCGTTAAGAAGTCATATTATCTTTAACCATATATCATGTAGATTACAGGAGTGCCCAAATATACTAAGATAGTTAATCTGTGCTAATAAACTGCAGGGTAGTAAGAAAACTGTTTTTTTTACTATTCATAATTGCCTGTCAATCACATTTTTTCTGTTATGCAGCTTAAATGCTTTAAATTATGTTCATTTATATTCAAGATCAGTGTCTGGCAATGCATTATATAAAAGCTGTAGGACTACCATTGTTTTTTTGCCAAAGTTTTTTATTATTATTAATTTTGAGCAAATAACTATCACGAAGAGTCAATATTGAAGTTAAGTGAAAATATATAATTGTGATAGATTGACTCTATCGATCGATTTAACTCCACTCTGGTTGACTTTTTATTTTTCCACTGGAGTTGTGCAAAATCTGTGTAAATATAAGTAAGGAACAGAGGAAAAATTAATTGAAATAATTTTGAAATCAAAATATTTAATTAAAATTAATTAATTAAAAACTGTATTAGTTGAATTAAAATTTCTTTATTAAAAACTTCCTAACTTCGAACCAATAATATAATGAGAAAATTATTTAATTTATAAATTATTGTATTAGTCAAAGTTAGTTTTAAAAAATAAAATATATAAGTTCTGTGAAGATACATCGCTGTATAATGGAGCGTTTAAGTATTAGATATTTCACGATGATTAAGGCGACAACATTCACAACTTTATTGTAACTATCTTTAGTTCATAGAGGATTTCAGGAATATGGTATTTGTTATTTTTATATTCTGAAATTTTTATAATGATAATTTGGCTTTTGTCGTGTTCATTTGTGTTATAAACTACGAAAGGTGAAAGTATATGTGTTTCACATTATTTGTAACGAAACTATTATTCGTATGAAAACTATTTTTTGTATGTTAGAATATTATTTTTAGTTTATAAATTTTATAACAATTTATGAATATAGCTCTTCATTGAATAATGCATATGCTTTAAGAAAAGAACAGAATCTGACTGAAATTCTATTTATTTTTTTCCCTTTTTGCTTCGCTTCTGAACGGAAATAATAAGCAGT
Organism: Araneus ventricosus; assembly: GCA_013235015.1. Lineage (NCBI taxonomy): Eukaryota > Metazoa > Arthropoda > Arachnida > Araneae > Araneidae > Araneus > Araneus ventricosus. The sequence continues at coordinate 33,170 of BGPR01011666.1, read as the reverse complement.
CTCTGTTTCAGGAAAATATGATTTATGCTGATCGATTTTTTAAACCAGAATAGAATATCGGTTGTGTTATATAAAACCGCTTATGATTAAAGTTAATCACATCTATCATCATTTCGCTACCAGTTTTATTAGTTTCTCTTAAAGTGCCGCTTCATGAAACTGAGCCAATACATCACTCTTGAAAGTAAACCAACCTAATTTTTTAAAATTTTTATCAAGAAGGGGTCATGAAAATTAGAAATAAAAGTTGTACGGTGCTATTTGCATTTTGATGTTTTATTCTGTTATTAAAATTTTGCAAACCAAATTTAATGAATTTCAAATCGGGATGCGCCGTCTATTGGGCGAGGCCAAGAGAGAATCAAGCAGAGACAAAGAGCAAAAAAGCCTGTCCTGGTTAATTCGGAACGTCTAGCCACTTTATATTGAACTAACGAATTAAAAAATCCTATAGGTAACGCAATTATTCATATTCAAAGAAATTATGGTACTGCATTGCAATTATGCACTTAAACAAAGTGACATTTTCCAATAAATAGTAAAAAAAATGCGAGGAGAATTTTTCGGAAGCTAATTTTTAAAATTAATTAAATCTAGTTAAACTTTTTCTAAGTATACCAGCAGGACTGTTCTCCCTTAGATTTTCTTGTATATTTCCACAATGCGGAGCGTTTTGTGTTTCGCTTTGTAATGCAGTAAAGAAAATCAACTATGCATTTTGTAGCTGTTTCTTTTGATCTCCGATTGGACTCAAAATTTTAAAAGGATCAGCAATTTTGGTGTGAAAACCATATTCTAAATGCCATTTATCTAGATCTTCCCTTTTTTAACTTATAATGTTCACGGAGAAACTGCCATAATTCCAAAAATATTCGATTTTTTTTATTATTACAATACTTTTTCTTTGCATATTTCGTCTACAAGAAAGTTAAAATAGGACGATTAAGAACTTTGAATTCAGATTCGGAACAAAGTGTCAAAAATTGGGACTACCCGGATAATTCGGAACGCCTGGTCACTAATATATCCCAAGAGTCTAAGGCAAACCCGCGCCTCACCTTTTTTATGCAGCGATTTATTTTTATTTCTCGGTTTTGAACTAAAAACTTTATCACTTACATCGTTGAGGATTAGAAAACGTTACCGATTTTAGAGATCAGAGTCTGTGATGGCAGCAAAACAGTTGATTGATGTTTTCGAGATGGTATCTCTTACTTCACTGAAAGTAAAAGCATCTACATGACAGAGAGGGTGTGTAAAATAGACGGTAAATCTTAAGAAAGCGGCTTGTAATGTCAGTGGCATCGCTTACACAAACATTGATGAAGAATTGGTTCAGACACTAAGGAAATATATTATTTTATGACAAATCTATTACTAGATAACCGGTATGGATTAAGGTGAAGAAATGACTTTCTAAAGGATAAATAAAATAAAAGGAAATGAATTTGAAAACAAATCTTTATTATTTCTTTTTACTCTTCTTAATCGCTGCCTGAGCGATCCTTGTGAAATTCTAGTGCTTCTCTTCCAAAATATCTAAAGTAATTCTATTCAAAATCCGAAAAAAGTAATTCTCCTCTACCTGGAAAAGAAATTTCAGATTTAGTGAAATACATATAAAGATGTAAAAAAAATATTGCAACTTTTGCCTTAAGAAAAATTAAAGTATCAGAAACAAACAACTACGATACATTAAATTGATCAGAATTTTGCAGATTTAATTGATCAGATTTTTAAAATGACGATTTAAATATTAAAAAAGAGTTTGGAATGAATTTTAACGAAGCAAAGTTTTAAACTTTCGTTATTATATTTTATAATACGCATTCTAATAATATTTTAATTTTATCTGCAATTTATGGTATATTCATGAATAGTTCCAACTCATGAAACATGTTATTGAAACTGACAAAATTTGATACTTTTAAATTCCACTTTATGAAATACATTTAACTAATACGCTCAAATAAATAAAAATAAAGAGAGAAGAAATTTTATAAAAATTGTGAAATTCCTAATATAACTTCTTAATTTGTGTTATTTATCACAGAATAATGAGAAAAAAAATTCATGCATGTGTGCAGTGACGTAGCGAGGGATAATCAAGATGGATATCGATGCCTTGGACGTTAGTCTTAGAAGGCAGATATTAGTACTTTTATTCCATATTTTAAGGTCAAGCTTGACTAGGAAAGAAAAAGGAAATTACCATGCCCTAAGCGCCATTGTCATCAAATTACAAAAACAAGTATAACAACTATAAACAACAAATATTTTTCATTGCCAAATTTTTTTATTACAAAATTATCTGTTAGTATTGACGAGTTTTCTGCTCTGTTTGTTTACATCCAAGTGCCTGTACTACGTAATTCCGGTGTAATGCTAAGTCAATGGAATCTTCAAAGCAGAACTCCAACAAACAAGCACATAAAATCGAGGTTTTTAATATAAGCAAACAAACCAGAAAACTCGTCCATTGCTTTCCCAAAGTTAATTTATGAATTACAAGTATTTTATTATGTAACGATTGCAGCATGTTTAATTTTTTAAGACAAACTAGGAACATTTTTTAATAAATTAACCCTAGAGGCAAAAACTGTAGTGGGTTGTTGATTGCATAATTACTTCGTATTACGTATAAGCTGTTTATGTTAAAAATTTTAAAAATAAGTGTTTAATGAAGGAATTTTCTATAAAATTTTTGTTAAATATGATAATTCTGTCTGGATCTCAAAAATAATTATTGTAGACAGAATACCATCAGCGGGCAACGCGTTACACACATTTGTATGCCTTAACAGCAGTAGGTTTCGAAAAGACTAACATTAACGTGAACTATACTTCCAGCAATTCACTATTTCTTCATATAACGGAAGGATAGAAACGTTGAACTCGGAGAATATTAATTAAAGAATGGAAAGAGATGCCCAATTAATGTTCAGACATCCTATGGTCACGGTTTGTTGGAGTGAACGACCTTGCGGTGTCAAGGACGCGCGCTTCGCAAAATGTTGTTTTCCAAGAAGTTTTGCAAAACACAAAGTTGCTGCTTGCTGTAAATAGTTGTACGAGATATAATCCCACAACAATATTGAACATGTGTCTTTTTTTGTTTTGTCTTTGTAGTGATTCTTTTCAAGAGAAAGGAAGATAAATAGTTTGACAGAGTAGTTTGTTTGTTTATAAATAATTTGTCATTCACCCATTATGTAATAATTATACAAAAACATTGATGGTTATTTTGTGATAAGAGGCTAACATCGACTGCAGCTTAATTCATATTCTTTCCGGAAATGTCAGCCGTTTTAGCTGTATTTTAAATGATGGTCTTTCTCTCAATGTCATAATCAAAGCTGTTTGCTGCTTTGAAATTCTTTTCATATATCTCTTAAGACGACTTATGTTTGAAACATTTACACTTTGTTGATGTATACTTATAATTTAAATGTAAATATTGAAAGTGTTCGCATTTGTAATGCTCAATTCATAAGGATTACTACTATACTCATATTGAAAGGCAAACAAATACCATTGAAATGCAGAAATACCCGTGAAATGATTATTTGGGTGGTTTCGGGCGATCAGGTGCTTATTATTTAATGGCGCGGAAAGTCGTTTCGTTGTTAAAGGGTTAAATATAGATTTAGTCGAACAAAATTCTTTGTTCTTCCGTACAATATTTTTTTTCAATTTAGATTTCTCCTTTAATAAAATATTATATACAAGATTAGTTTTTATATACATGTATCAATAAGCACTGTTCCTCAGAAAAAATGAATTTAAAAAATGCATGGAGCAAAAATCTCCATGTTTTATTGATAACATGTATCAGCATTAAAAATTTTTAATTTTACTATGAACTACCTTTACATATAGAGTATAAAGAGAATCAAATAAAATTAAATTAGTAATTAAAACAAATTTAAATCTACCTTTATATATTTCGTATACAAAAATAAAATAGTTGTTAATGTTGATATTTAGTATTGTCATGTAATAAGTAAAATGTCTAAAAAAACTAGTTTTCTTTTGGCACCCAAGGCCAAAATGAGGGTATATTTTGTTTCACTTATACCTTTTGTCTAAATCTTCAAAATTTCATTCATTTTGAGTAAAGAATCTACTCTGCAAATATTAATAGTCTTTATTCTGAATCAATGTATTTGAATTTAAAAGCGCTAATGTATTTTTTTAATAAATAGTCAGTTGCATTTTTGCAGAACATACGTTTGTATAAATTCATTTTTAATACACAATATTTTTCAACGATTTTAATGTATTTAAAAGCTTTTACTTAAGATATGTAATAACTCATTAAGAAATTCAGGACACATGATTCTTCTATGAATATGGTTTACCACAGAACATGAGTATTTTTAAATGTGTTTCCACCTTGCTTTCTAAGACTTCTGCAATCTTTTGTTTTACCTGTTGCATATTTACACCGTTATTCTTCATATCAAAATATTCTTTACACTATTTTAGAAATAAAATATTTTAAGTGAAATACTTTTAATTAACGTTACATAACAGCTAAGAAACAAAGGTATTTCTATCAAACGCTCTAATTTACAGAGCAACAGCTTATGTTTCATATATTATACAAAAATCAAGCAGAAAGTTAAGTAAGTACATAGAAAAGAATTAAAATAAAACATTTTATGTTTGCGTTTTCTTCTGAATTTTAATTTTCACTTTAAATGAATTTGAAATTATATTAAATTTCAGTGTATTGTATCACGTAAAATAACTTATTTTCATGCATTTTGTTAAGAAAAGAAAATTCTTCTGAATCTTTAATCAATCTATTTTTTTAAAAATTTACGTTGCAAAATATATGAACGGGAAGAGCAATTTAAAAATCCGTTTTCTTTTAAACTGATTTTTTCCCCTATTATAAAGACATAATTTGGGTGTTTCCAAAATAGGTGGCATTCCTCATAGATATGCGCAAGATTCAGCACAAAAACTAAACTCTTCGATCATTATCATTTAATGCCACCCATAAACTTCCACTAATACACATAATCAAGGCCATAAATACAGTGCTAGCTAAACGATGATTCTCTAAGACAATGAAATGTTTACATTCACGGTCGCAGAAATCCTCCAAGCAGAAAAACGTCTCTCCTAGAACGAACGAATCGATAAAGATGAACGATAATCTCGCATGATTGGCGTGTCAAAAGTGTTTTTGATCATTCCGTGAGCACCTCCCTCCACCCTCTACCCAGTCCTTATTACGGTAGCACAAATACTTCATTTTGTAGCCAGCGCCACAGGTCACAAACGTAATCTCAACATCTTTGGCTCCACGAGGATACCTAACAGCGCCGAATGGACGACACGAAAATGGACAATGACAGGTTATGTTCTTTCGCGACTTGGCGTTAGCTTTTTCTTTCCCTAATACTTTTTTTCACTCTCAAGAATATGTAACATCCACAAAGTAACAGCTAAAATTTTTTGAAATCAAGATTTTAACGAATATCGGTCCTTTAGTTGTTCCTAATCCAGAAAAAAAATTCGGGGAAGGTAATTTTGTCTCTCCATCTGTCCGTGCGTATACGAGCACTGGAACTTCAAAATGTATTGAGTTAAACGAAGAAAATTCTGTGGTCTTACCACTAAAATTGTAGATCTGTAAATATGGTCCAAATCTAACAACCAGAAGAAGCACTTCATCTGTAAATATACCAGACCTTCTTCATGTAAAATGTATTCAAAAAGTTATTATTAGCTTTAACAATGGTATAAACGCGTGACTAAAAATTGATGAAAAATCGGAAAAGAGCTGGATTTCATCATAACAATAGGAAGTATTGTTAAAAATTACCCTATTATAGGGTGACCAATCGTCCTCCTTTTGTAAGCTCTATCCTCCCTCGAAAAGTGTACAATAAATTACGTTACAAATGTTTTTATTATGCATTTATCATATTGAAGTGTATTCTGTATTATTATTGCAATGAATAAAATATTTCTTTAATTTACGATATTTTTTTTATCTTCACTTTATTTCTGGCTTCCTTTTCATTGGAAAAAAGTTGGTCACCTTACCTATTAGCACAAGATGCTCTACACTATTCATAAGATATCTTTACGATGTTGTGATGCATTTAGAATATCGTAACAACATCGTGGAGATATCATGAAATATCTTGTGCTGATAGAATATAGTTAAAAATACATTTTTATGAGATTGTGATAAATACAGAAGTATCTGAACACAATCAAACCGACTCCGACGTCTCTAAAAATATATAATTTTTAAAATTTTAAGTTCGTGTAAAAATCATATTCCTCAAATTATATGCTCTGTTATAGCTGGAAAATATCAAAATTACGAGAAAGACTAATTATCACATGAAGAAGTTATTTTCGACGCTTTCAGGAATATGCCATGGATCCCGATTCATTTCAGGGGTTGTTTCGAATGTCAGCCGCGAACATTTGATTAAGCAACTCAGAAGCGCAAACATTTTTGACAACAGGTAATAAATGACATCCTCTTATGGGAATATAAGACTAAGACCAAAGGAGAAAAAACAGTTCCATTTATTTTTCTATCACTTCATGATTTGGTCATCGGGGTGCGGTTTCGATATTTGGAAACGATCTTGACCTCGACGCTAAGCTGCTACAAAAATGTAACAGAGGATGACGTAATGGTTGGAAATTAACGCATTGCAATCAACGACGGAAGAAAAAAAAAATGTCGGGATAAATAAACGTTGTACAGTGATATCAGACAATAAGTATTTGGAAGGAAATACTTGTTGTCTGGTGATATCATTCGAGCCATAGGGTATTTTTCACTTTCTCTATAGCGTCATCATCCCTCAGGGGAAGCAACGAATTTCCGAAGGTAATTTCGCTAAAGAAATATCGATGGTGCAATGTTAATTAACATTGATCTTGAAACGTGACCTTCATTTAATACCAAGGATCATCACTATTACTAAATTTAAAGCTTGGTTCACTTTGTTTTAGAAATCACTTGAAGGTTTGGCTTTAGCGTGCGTAATTTATAAATATTCATTAAAAATGATTCGACAAACTGAAATGACATTCATTGCGGTGTCCGTCATGTTTTTCTTTTTCTAAACAAAAAATTCTTCTTAAAACAGCTATTTTAAGAAATATAGATATATAGATAGATAATAAGAAATATAGATAGTTTCAGAACAAATAAATATATAAAGGCATGTATAATTTTAATAAATACACTGAATGAAAAATATATTTTGATAAAATATATTAAAAATGAAATATTTATATGAACAAAGAGAGATGATACATAAAAATAAAACGGTATTGTATTTGTTTTTGTTTAAAATCAATGACACTTGTCACATAATTTATTTTTTGACCTTTAAGGGGTAAATTTAAAGGTTCTGTACTGAACACTGTAAAGAAAAGAACAATTGAAGAACTAATAGAACGAATATAACATTTTAAGTTCGGAGTTCCAATAAACGAATGTGTGTTTGTGTACTAATTTAAAAATTAAAAATTTGTTGTTCGACCCAAAAATAAATTAGTTATTATTCGGGAAATTAAAAATACATGAATATTTTTACTTAACACTGCATTCCATTGAAGCAAAAAAAAAAAAAGAAATATACCACTTTTCATCTAGAAAATACTTCAAAAAAGTAGTTAAAGGCCAATTTAAAGAAAGGATTTAGAAAGCATTTGAGAAAGCTAAAAAGTACTATATTTTTTTAAAATCAATTCTATATTTGAGAAGAAATTTGTGTGCTTTTCTAAATTCTACTATCTAATTGATACGTGTTGGAAGATAAATAACTTGAAACCTGCACTCCAATTCTGACCTTTCAAAACGGCTCATCTGCGCATAATTTTACGACGACACGGCAGAGTAATTAATCTTACATTTGCTATAGAACAAAAAAAGTTCCCCTAGGATCTTGTGATAAATGTGCACTGCAAAATGTGGTAATCCTTTGCTTTTCTTGATGGCCAATGTTTATTATCTCTTAAGTTAACATAGCAAAAGGCTTATACTCACTCTTTTTATTCTCAAAAAGCTTTCTTGTAAATATAATTATCACCATGGAAAAAAGTTCTGAAATTGTCATATTAGTGACGATGGCGTAGAACGTTTCTTCTATTTGAATAATAAATAGAATAGGCATTTCTCAGACGCAAAAGCTCTCCATCTCTTAAGTATCCCCAAAATTAAGATAGATGGCAGGTGTTTACATATAAAATGTGTCTAGAATCTAGCTCTTCAAGTGATATTGTTTTTCTTATTAACCATTCCATCAGAACGGGAGCAGAATAATAAATCGCTTAAGATTACTCAAGGAAACTTTCTGCATGAACTTGCCTTGATCTCCAGCAAGAAACAAATAGGATAACCATGAAAATGGTGCCAATCAGGCCTTGAGGTCTGAGGGCGAAAATTGAAGAGCGTCCTAATGCAGTAACATCTGGGACTGAGTTAGCACAAAATGGACCCCATTATACCAAAGCACCTTGCAAATCCCTCCTCTATTATCAGGAATTCGACCAGTCTGCGACCAGTTTGGAAGGCCACATTCCTTCTGTGCTGATAATTGACCAAGAAACCAAGAATCGATTTTTGACTAGACATTTTCGTAGTCCTTTAAAAATATCTAGGTAAAAGACAGTATGCGGTTTTATTATATTAGAACAAGATGCGAAAAACTAATGTGCGATTTTATTATATTAGAATGAAAAGATGACAAAATGTTTTAATGGTGCACAAAACCAGAAAGCTGATGCACCAAATCAAATATTTTGCTACAGTATAATATGCTTCTTTCCTCTTTAATTATAATCTAGTCAGTTCAATAAGCAATTTTGTTTTAAAAGAGCAGTTTAAAGTTTTCATACTCGTATCAGGAATGGTAGATCAATGTATTTTCTAGCTCAAAATCCTTTTTCACCGAATCACATAAATCTATAAAAAGAAATAATCATCATTGAGAAATTACATTTTGATTTATGGTAGTTATCCTTAATTGAATCTCTTCATTATACGCTTCAAAATATCCTTCTTCACACAGATGCTACAAATTATAAACAAGCAAACATTAAAAGTAATGTTTCAGATTGCAAGATTTCGGAACAGTGGATAGGAATATCGCTTTTTATAATCGTCTGTGAAGGTGCACTTTCACCTCCACATCCTTTTGAAACGCCTACTCCTAAAAAAGGCTATCATATCATATTTCGTTAAAGTATTCATACTGCATTGTGCTCGCGAAAATTTATGGATTTTGAGCGAACAAAGCAAAGGACCTAATTATTCCTACTATTAATCAACCATACATATTGACACACTATCTATAAAAAGCAATTCGAATCATAAATTTTATCAACGTAATATAGGTATTTTTCCGTACCGTTTTCTCCTATTTATAATCTTTTCTTCAACGAAATGAAGAAATTGGCACATTGTTTGCAACGATATGTCAGATTGAAGGAAACTTGGGCAAGTACATAGCTGAATCATCATTATAAACACCCACTAACTATAATAAACTGCTGTACTTCATCTAGTATGTAAAATGAAGCTCATTTTGCAAAGCGGATACGACAAGATTCTCAAGAATGATATGATACGGAAATGTTTATTGCAGTTTTTATGTATTATACGGTAGTGATTATGCTGTGTGAACTCACTTTTCTGGATATTAATGAATAGAAGCATCTACGAGATAAACTTGATTTGCCTATAAACCTTCTGTTACGGCCTCTTCGTTAGATGCAAATCATGATTCAAATTTCTTTTCCTATCCCTCCCAGCACTCTCTAATGTCTATAACATATCTGACGGCCACTATGATGTTTTTCTATGTCTTAGCTTGAAGTGCACATTTTCGTATGAGCTATGATTTTTATGATTCATAATAATTTTTATTAAGCTTTATAGACTGCTTTACACAGTCAGCAAGTAATTTGTGGAATCATTGCTCTAACCATATCTTTAAATATATGCATTTCCTGTCATATGTCTTCGAGCTTCTAAATGACGTTTATGTAATGCAGTTGCTCACTAAAGTATATTTAAAGCTCTAAAAATAATGTAGTGGCATTTTTTATTACTTCAGAATTTTCCTGACTTGAACTGCTGAGAACAGAATCTTTTCCGAAAAAAAATTATGATTGAATAAGTTAAAGATGCTGATTTCTCAGTTAAAGAAGAAAGAGTACAGAATTGTATATCATTGTGATTTTATTTCCACTTGGTAACATCTTTAATCACGAAAGTTTTCATTTATATTACATTCTTAAAAGTTATTTTCAAGTTCCACTCGTAACTGTTAAAAGGAAAGCGAAAAAAATGCATGCAACATAAATGGTAAAAAATGACGTACTATTACAGAATTTATATATGTCAAATGACAAAAGTCTTAGAATTACTAGAAGGCTTTTGATTATAGTCCTTCATTCTTTATACACTGAAATTTATATAGCAGTATTGCTTCATAGTTTGATAAAATTCTCTATATAATGTTTCAGTTTAAAATTATGTTATATTTTTCTTCGACTTTCTTTTTAATAACTGGTTACCTTACATTACAAATGAAGAGATCTTCTTCTTCTGAATACAGCATTTTCTGAGATCAATAAAATTGTTATACATCTGAATCCTCTAGTCAATGGTGCATCTTTGGCTAAATAAACACAACTGCTCAAGTAATTGTAAAAAGAAATTTCCTAATAGAAATAAACGTGTTCATAGAATACGTTTTTTTATTATCGTTTTATATATTCATCGAATACGAAACTAATTAATATTTAGGAACGACATTACTGATTCTCGACAAGGTACCGATTTTGGATTTTTATTTCAGCTATATTAATTACAAATATGATATTGAATATCAAAGGAAAAGAATTAAAGGAAATCAATCGCTTTTGATAATGATTTCTTCTTCATAACTTCTTCACTCTGGAAAAATAAATACAACAAATTCTAAAAATCGGAAAGTGTACAAAATTAGTTTTAATTATAAAAAAAATTAATGACTTGCGGAAAATACAGTGGTTTGCCAATATAATATGGACACTTTTAGAATTTCCATATTATTTCGAATATCTCCCAAAAGACTGCATGGATTTTCTTAGAATTTCGAAAATGTGAAGATTAGGCTTGAACTTACATTTTACAGTGAAGATTCGGTTACGAGAGTATTTAGGGGACTGACCAGAAAGTGATGTAGACAAAAAGGGATTTCGACTCATCCCGTTTCAAAGAAAGATGATAACGAGATGAAACTTCCATCAATGGTTATGTTTGATGTGCATAAAATTTACATGCATTTTCGTAAACACAGCACAAATATTCGGGAAGAAGAAAAGATTTCTTTAAAAAATCCTAAATTTTTCCGAATATTTTTTGCTTATAACTTGCAAAGTTTAAAACCAAATTGTATGAAACGTACAGAATGCGTGAAAAGCATTGTATTAAAATTTGAAGTTAATACTCTGAATATTAAAAGGAATTAATTAAGGAATTTTAATAATTAACAGACATCCTCACTTGCACTCGTATTGCACTTCCATGATCTTGGTTGGCAATATGATTTGGATACAAATGAATAATGAATGAATAATTTTGATTGATTAATCTGGATAAAATTAATTAATTAATTAATCTGAATGAAATCAATAATTTTAAACATAAAGTACTTCGAGATATTTTTTTTCAATATTTAATTTTTTTTACTAATGAATAATGAAAAAAGGAAGTGAATATTTTAGGTATAGTTCCAATGCCAAACATTCTTATTTAGAATAATTATATAGCAGAATATTTATTACAAAAGTAGATGAAATACCAGATGCATTCGGTTCATTACGCAGATCCATCTGAGTGTTTCTTGCATGTATTTTAAATCATTTTTTCAAAACTTATCTCTGACTTTCATCGACATCTCATATTTCATATATTCTTGATTAAAAAAAGCACTACTCAGTTTTTTCAAATTATTTTGATAATTAATTCAGCTTTTAAATGCAAAGGAAACATAACATTACGGAACGCAATTTCTTTAATATCTAATTTTCTCTCACTGAAAAGAGACCAGTTTCCGATATCCGATAAGTCGAGATTTATTCAATGATATTTTTGGAATTCAAGAGTGCTGTAGAGGGGGTTATTTGAAATGATTCGAATAAAGCCGAAACCACTTTGAAGCAGCGCTGAAAAATAACACACCGGTATTGAAAGTCGAAACGAATACGGTGCTTGGAAGCCATGATTACAGGATAAAATGATGGATGGTTCCCGGAAACTGCATTTTACTTTTTTTTCTCTCTGGAAAGGTGTGAGGGTAGCAATTTTGTTCTTACTCACGAGAGAAATCCATGACTATTATTTTGAGAAGTTGTGGTTGGTTAAATCGAGGTCAGCACTCACTCTCGTTTTCTGAATAACCATGACGTTTGTTATGGAAACATATTGAAAAGATATATAATGTGAAGTTAAAGCATTCTCATAGGGAATAAATGGGATGAAATTGGGTGAATAATGTTATAGATCGATATTAATAAGATTCTGAAAATTTCATTTAACGTAATGGTTTATGACTAAACCTTCTCGGAAGATGACTGCAATCTTTCTGAAGAAGAAAATAATAAATATTAATAATTATAACTTATTTCACGGAATCATAGAGCTGAATTAAAGCTGTTATACTTTTCTGCCATGCTGATATTGTGGAGATTTTCTTGTAACTGTGGTCCATTTCAAAATAATTGATGCAATGTTGTTGAAACCGTTATAAATTAAATATTTTAAAGGACTCATTGTCGTCAAAATATACCAGGAATGTCGAATTTCTTACTTTTCCAAATGAAGAACATCTTACCAACAGAAAAGTTCTAACATTTGAGATAAAAGAAAATAAAACGCTAGAAACAAATATCATATGATTTGTCTATTTATTTACTAAATTTGCAGTTTTTAAATGAAAATATATTACCTTAAAAGCATATTTCCGAAACTCGTTACTACTGATGAAATCAGCGCTCATGTTTGATCAGAACACTGAAAAATTAAATTATTTTTATCGTCTGTGGTTAAAAGACACTAATTAGAAAACTCTAAAGATGTTTCTTATTTTTCATCATATTAGGAAGTTTGGTGAAAGATGAATAAATATATCAAAAACCGTTGAAATGTTCTTTATGCAAAATTCGTTTCTCAGCTAAAGCGGATCATATATGGCAGTTTAACATAACAAATGCTGAACTGTACGTAAAAGATTATTGTGGTCGTGGTTTGCAGAATTTCTCATTCCATAACATCGGATGTTGTTCTTTTCATTGAAAGCTGTTCGACATACATTATTAATTTTACAGTCTAAGAATAGTGAAGACTCGTGACGTTTTTGGAAATTAGACGGAAATTTTGTTTAAGAGATGGTATTTAAATACGTGCTCCAGTGTTGATGTCGTATGATTTGGTTTAACAAATCAATGTTCCACGAGTAACGATTGTACAATTCGACTTCTCTATCATCAGCATCACTGATGCTGCAAGAAATGTGGGATTATGACGCTCAAAATGATTTAACGTATGGACTACACTTAGACAACTATCTATGTATAAGATCAATTGTTGGCTAGGAAGTATCTCAACTTATTTTCCACCTCCGCGGAAGTCTCTCTCTCCCAAACTTCTTTCCAATTCTGTAATGAAATTACGCGTACCTAAGACATTTCTGTCGGTTCACCATTCATCATCGGTAGCACATTTAAATTGAAATTATAAGGAGAGTGTATCGGGACGAATATTCAGCAGGTTCTGGAGCCAGTTTTTCCTGTACCTACTCTTCTGGAGAGCTTGATTAACATGCTCTCACGTAGAATCAATGGCCGCACCTCGCATCTCCTTACCTTTAAACCGCAGAAAGGCACTGAACTCGCCACATGCAAATATGACAAAAGGTGCATCAACAGTTATTATTATGCTTATAAAATTGTGGGATTATAAAAATTGGTTAGGGATGTGATCTGATTTTTCATGCTCGTTTATTATAAAGGAGCTTTTGTGTAACTCTGTTATCATATTGTCTAATTTAAAATATTATATTAGCCATGATTATTAAACATAATTCTGCAATTTGGTGATACATTATGGGTGTGGCAAATCGGATGATCTCGATTAGTTTTCAATTTTACAAATACCTTCCTTCTAAGGAACATGCTCCTTATGAAACATATATTTTATAATTTTGCTATGTATTTCTGTCATTTTGCAGATGTAAATGATTAGTGAAAAAATGTAAAAATTATTAAATCTGATATTTCGTCGCATCCTTTTTTTTATCACAAGAGTCCTGTAACATCAACTAAAAGAATAGACGTTGTAACAAAATATGTTGTAATATCAAAAATAATTTATTTGACTATTTAAAAAAGAAGTCGTTGAGTCGTACATGAAAATTTAAAAAAATAACTTTTTAAACTTGAAATATTGAATCAATTGTAATCATTCACATAACGCGCGCAGTTTGCGCCCCGAGAAACAAAACCTATAAATAAATTATAAAGACGTAATCAGCTCAGTATCTGAAATATAGGACTGAAAACAGTTTCGTTACAGAGCTTTTGAGGTTTGGATAGACAATGGCTTCCGGTTTTCATTCCTTATTTCCATTGTGATACTAATTATACTAAAAGAAACCCAAATTACAAGTTTGGGTATTGTGATTTAGAAGACCATTAATTTTAAATTCCGTCTATTAAAATTAAACAAATTTTAGGCACAGCACACATCTCCATAGAACAACATTATTTATTTCAAGCAAAAATAATAGTATCATAAAGAAAAGAAACACAAATTTAACAGAAAACTTCAAAATGAATTGTATTAAAGACTCAAAATAATCAGTGCTTGACAAAATATTAAAGTTAGAAATAGGATTGAACAATTCATTTTTTTCTGAAAAAGTAATATCAGTCACATGAAAAATCAAATCGCAAGTCTAAAAAAATAACAGTTTTACTGACATTTTTAGCTAATTAAGGTATTTAAGAAATAAAAGGATATATTACTTTTCTGGGGCATTTTTTGTACAAATAATCATAAGAAAAATAATTTCTCTTCGTTTCTAAAAAAATCATAAGTAAAAAAAGGAGATTTGTGTAAAAAAAAACATTCTGTTCAAAATTATTGAAAATATGACGGACAAAATTAAAATGCTGTTTACTTTTAGTATGAAAAAATTATCAAAATCCCTTACTCTAAAAAACTGCCGCTTTGAAAAAATAATAAGTTTTACCCGAACCCCGAGGCTAACGCAAACATTCCATTCAGTTTTCGTATTTGCGTCATCGTAGCATTCAACGAAAATGGATGGAGAAGGCATACGAAAACAAAAAACTGGCATTCAGATTTAAACACAAATATATTTGTAGGACATTTGTAAAGCAAAAGATGGCAACAATTGTGTGAAAGCAAAATTAAAATGACAGGGAATTAAATTTTAAACTTGTTGTTTGTTTTTCTGAAAAAACTGCATTTTGCAAAGTTCGTTACAAAAGTAAAAGTATTCTATTTTAATTTTTTTAAAATCCAATATCTAAAAGAGTTATGCACTTTATTTGACATTCTTTCCCTCAAAATCACTACTTTGATAAAAATCTGTCGGTAATGTCAAGTCTTTCGAAGAAAATTCGACATTTCTATTTAAAAACAGAATATCAGCAATAATAATATAAATACGAAGCAATTTTTTTCTAGAATAGGTGTATTGCCAAACCCATTACTATTATTATAACCATCAAAAATAATTAAACTGTAATTAATAATGAAGCATGTCAAAATCATATTAAGTACTCACAGGTATAACTGTGTGAAATTTTTTAACGGAAGCTTATTAACATTGATGGATTTTTAAACGAAATTAACTTGAAGCACATTAAAAATAAGAAATATTTATTCTTTTTATGCTTTTATTATATAGTGGTTGGGGTAACTTTTAAAGTAATCCAAAAACTTCAGTAGTTGTGGAATAGTAAATACTCAACCTCCTTTACTTTAAACAAACATGAAATCCAACCTGCGTAATGAAATCAAACATCCGAATCGCACACGGAAATAGAACGGAAATGCATAATCGGAAATTCATCTTATATCGGAAATGCATAAAGACATTGATTCTGGTTGTGGCGTAATTCTGTTTTGAATATTGGTAAGTAATAAACATTTTTCAACTTCATTTTTTAAAGATTATATGCAGAAATTGCTATTGTAATTAACTACATTTTTTAATTTACTAATAAAAGCTTGATTTAGCATTACAAAATATATATGCATGTTCTTATGTTTCGTTTACAATCATTTGGTATTGAAAGACTATTAGAAATTTTCTCAATTTTAAAACTATTTTCCAATAAAACTAAAAATCTTTAAAAATAAAAATATTACATAAGAAGAAATAATCGAAATAAAAATGGTATCATAAAATTAGACTTGGTAAAACTCACAGTAACTTTAGAAAACTATTTATTGTTTATACTTGGTAATTCTTTCAGAGAGTGATTTTTATGCATCGATGTTTAACGGAATTCTAAGCAGATTTTTTGACAAGCAGCTCAGCTATTCGATCGAATTCTTAAAAACATTTTTGCACAGTCGCAAAGAATGAAATTTAATCAGTGTTATGGCAAACAATATGCATATATAAATATTTTGATAAACTATCATCCCTGCCTTGGCCTAGCCTTTGTTATTCTTCCGCAATAACAGAAAAAAGCTACAAACACCCCGTCGGTGGCAATTAATATCCTTACCGCTTGATAAACACCCTTGCAGACGCCAATTAATATCGTTACTCCAAGGCATTGTTCACCTGTCAGTTACCGAAAATGGGCGTGTGTTCGGAATAGCACATTGTAGCATCGCAACTAGGTTATATAAACGCAGTGAGAATACCACAGCCGTTTGGTATTTTTTCATCTCTAAAGTACCAGGTTCATTGGTACCAGGGAAACCTTTCCTTTCTAAACAAAAATTCAATGTCAAAATTAAATTCTTTCGAACTTTAAATGGTAGAAATAATAAGTGTTTTGTCTTTAAAATAATATTATTAGAAAGGAGCGTTAATGAATTCATGATTTTGAAGATCAATGTGGATAACATTCTGTAATCATAATGCAGTTTTTCAAAATATCTATTTTGATAAAAAAAAAAAATCAATGAAACATAAAAACTCAAACGAAATTTATTGAAAATTAGTTTATGAATAAATTTCCTCTTTTATAATTGATGAAACTTGAATTTAACCCTCAAAGGCCCGATTTTTTAAAAATTGATTTTAAAATGTTTTTTGACTTTCACTTCTTTACTTTGACTTTCAATACTTTAAAAAATCCCATTTTGTCTCAAGTATGGTTTATGGCTAAAAAACAGTTTGTTACCAACTGGCAACACTGGGCTTTATTTCAGAAAAAATTTCTTTGACAAAATTCTATAATGTCAAATACAGATGAATTTTAATAACTAATAATACGAATAAGGAATTTTCTTTAACACTGTATAATAAAATATGGTATTCTCAAGCGTGCAAACTATAGCTAAAAAGATGCAACCTGAAGTGAAAAACATCAATTTATTTATATTTTTTTATCAGCACTATTGGTAACAACAGGCATTAGAGCTTCAGTCTTATTCTCAAATTTTAGAAAACAAAATTGGGTATGTTGCTTAAAGGCAACACTAGGCATTAGAGTTAAACAAGAACTTATATAATTTTATCACAATTTAAATTCAGATATGTTAATTGATTCAGAGAATCGAGACAAATTAATTCTCAGCACCTATGCAAGCATACGAAAGTCGGCAGAAAAGAAAACTTCTAATAACTTATAGATAACATTTTTAGTGTTCTTGAACATTCTTTCAAGTTTATAACTATTTTAATGCACTATACAAAACACAGATCTTCAACTTGCACAATAAATATTTACAAATATCTCTATATATAAAATTCAATGTCTTTCTGTCTGTTTGTTTCTTTGAACCTTATAAAATTCCACACCTCTTGACGGATGCACACATGTTCCTTAGCACCTATAGAAGGATTAATTACACAATTAAAAAGTTTCTAACTCCACCTAAAGGGGGTGAAAGGGAGGATTAAAAGGTTTAGTATTTTTCTGCCATCTATCCAACCTATCAGCGCACATAAACTATTTTAAACCCTCTTAAAAAATTAGCTCTTCAATGACACCTGTTCCATTTTCGTCACTTTTTCGCGTAGTATAATCCAGTTAAAAAATTAATTTAAACACAATTTGTAAGGAATTATTTCAGTTTTGCAATCTTAAACCTAATAAAAATCTGCCACTGTGCTTTGCCAATGTTAAATTACTATCTTTTAGACATTTTCACTTTCGCAAGCAGAATTTCACTGTTTAATATGCGCGTGCGGTAAATTACATTAAACACTGCTTTTAAAATCGTTGCCATCTTCTGTAGGTTCCTTATTTTGGCTCAGATTTCAGCAATTAAATTTTTAATGCTTACCTGTCTTTTTAATTAACTGCGTTTTTTTACTTTATCTCATTAAATAAGATTATAGTTCATTTATAAGTTTTCAGTTTTTATTGTCATTCGTCTATTTTCTCATTCAACAAAAATACTTTTTAAAACCTCCTATCGGAAAAAAAGAAAACATTATACATTTTTTTTAACTACAGTTTTATAGCTCTTTTTTTACTTTCTTTTATTTATATATTTCAGGCATTATTTTTTCTCTATTAACACGTACTGTCATATCTTAGAACTCAAAATCAAATATTATATTGTGAACTGTAATAAACATGTGTCTGTTTAAGAAAATCTATGTTCTTTTCGCTCCTAAAGGATTAATTACGATGTTAAAAAGTTTCTAGCGGAATGAAGGGTAATTTTAACGTTTTCCCGAAGTACCAGAGCATATCATCACACAAAATTATTTTGAACCATCTTAAAAGCGAAAGATAGCTTCTCAGACACGGTTTCTCTTTCGTAATAATCTATATCTTGACTTTAATCACTTTTCAAAAGTTTTAAAACAATTTATCAACGTTTTTGTTTTGTTGTCATTTTAAACCTATTTCATTTTAATCTTTCACGTATTTTGGTAATGAAATTAATTTGCTTTCTTTGGACAATTCCACTTTTATTTGTTTTGGCACAATTTTCTAACTAAGTTTTGGTTTATTTTTATGATTTGTAGTATTTTACCTTACCTCTATTGAATGGGGTGTCAGATAATTTGATATACATAGGTAAGGTGTGAATCTGGTTCGCAAAATTTGGAAGAGTCAATAGTTTTATATATTTTCTTAAAAATATAAATTCAATTAGATATTTTTCCAAAAGGATTATTCACGTGTCATTCCATCGATGACGTTGCATTTTAGTGTAGATTTGTTTGATGCGTTGCGAATTTTGTAATTGTTGTTTTAGAAGACAGATGACTTCAAAAGATGTCTTAATATATTAATGGGAAAACGTTGTTAAAGCGTGTATTACTTATGCCTACAAGCTTCGACATCATGATCTTTAAAAAGAGATTTCAATAAGCTAACAAAACTACGATGTGAATGTTTCGCAAAGACTTGGTGGGAACAAATAACCTTGACTAACAAAAGTCATCACCAACAGCGCATGAGTAATAAATTTGGTGAAAGACGGTGAACCTCTCTTGCCGAGTCTCATCTGGAACTGAAACAACATTTTTAATTAATTTAGTCCTTACTGAAATCGAATAAGCTCTTGCCCTTCCCCTCCATGAAATAATACTTACATTCTCGTTACAGTTATCTCTGGTTTTGCTCACAAAGTCAATCACAATACAAGCAAAAGGTATGATAAGGCGATTGTCAACAAATTGCAAACTTATCATTTGGGATAGATTACGATGCCGGATAAATTTAACGTTATCAAGCTTGTTTCTCCCAGCATGTTCTGGAATGAAAACTCAAGCAATCTTTACATATATGCTCAAACCGGGTGAGGATAAAATGTCGTTTATTCAAAGAAACCTTTAAAGTAGTAATTAATTAGGTATTAATAAAAATATCAGCGGCAAACAATGCATCGGCATCATGGCGCGTATCGCATCAGCGCGCCGACGCGCTGCTGAAAAACGCTGCCGACGCGCGTAGCAGCGAAAATAATAAACGCCAAAATCGCATATGTGCCTGCGCGCGCCTGCGCATCATAACAGCATAAGCCTGCGCATGACGAAAATGACAGCGGCAATAGGATTGGGGTTTACTAAAACAGGGCTGTAAACAAACTCGAAAACTATACGATGTAAAGCATATCGCGTTTTCTTTCATATGTATAGAACAGATAAATTACGAAATACGCGGAATTAACATTAGTGATTACAATAAATATTACTGGCATTACATATGCTAGATTTGTGACAGAACAAACAAAACTACATTTCTTCATATTAAGATTTTTTTGACAGAATCCATATGTGCATAGTTCTGTTCGGGTTTCTAGTTTTATTTATTTTGATACTTTTAAGACTCGTAATTGCTATAAGATATTAGCAGGAAATCAATAAGTGAAAGAATTAAATTACATTTAAAAGATACCAGAAACATATCAATTTTCTGTTGTTAACTAACAATAAAAAAACATTCTTCTAACTTTATTCTCTGGATAAAATTTACTCATTAATGTTTGTTTCCCATATCTATATGTTACCTTCAGCTCGAAAACCCAAGATTAATGTGCATAGTCCTGTAAATGTTACAAATTCCAGTCATTTGAGTATAAGGCCTTAACGTTATTAATAAAAACTTCTATGCATTAATGGATGGTTGAGGGCTGATATGGCAGTAGGGGGTAAGCGAAAATAAAAAGACTAATCAAGGGGTGCGCGAGGGAAAAAAGGTTGGGAACCCCTGGTCTGTATTATAGGGATTCGATGGCCTGGTGGAATGGAGGATCGTGGGGTGAAGAGCCAATTTCACCGAAAACCCGCTATTTACGCAGCCCTGATATACGGTAAACAGACAGGATTCAAACTTTCTCTTGATGTTGTAGTTTGGTATAGAAATCTGAAGAGAGGTTGCTGACGTGTCGTCCTCACCATTTGACTAAAGTTCTAAAATTACGAGGTCCTTCCCAAAATCACTTTCGTATATCTACAAACCGGGACAATAATCTAAGTTAACAAAACTAGCTGAAGGAAATAATATACGAACTCTGCTCTATGTTAATCACTTAGTTACAAAGAAATTAATTTGCAGTAGTTTTACAAAAAAAAAACAAATTTAAATAATTTTTAATAATTTTTTTAATTCACCTTATAAATTTTTAAAAGTATCACAAAAATTTCAATACCAATGGAATTATTAAACATTTTAAAATGGTTTATTAGAAAAAGCTTTCAAAGTTTTTTAGTGTGTGTGTGTATGAAATACATTGAAGAAACTCTACTTGTTTCAGCTAAAGTGACTTATTTTCTACTGTAAATTATTTTCATGTTGACGTAAATTTAACTCTTAAACTGGTAATTTCTTTTCATAGTATTTATTGTTGAACATAGGAGCAGAAAGATATCCCTCACTTCTACTACTAACACAACAAAACAGAGTGGGGGGGGGGAGAGGAGAGATGAAAAAAAATAGTCTTTCTTCGATGATGGAAATTCCGAACCATCACAGCCAAAGGATTTACGACAATGACACAATCACTTTATATTTCACTTTAGTATATTAGTCACTCGATTTTTACGCCGTAGTACGTTGCTGTGATATCATTGAAACATGATATCATTACAACTCCAGCAAACGACACATCTCTTGCTGTTTTCCAAGGTCCGTATACTCGTTCGAGATTGAAGAGTCTCATTTTCTGATCCTCCCATCGTTAAAAGAAAAAAAAAAAAACATCCCCAATTTTCCAATACGAGAGCTATAGCTTACCTCACCACATACCCTTTAAATGACATTGCTGGCCTCTCTATTTACGCCGTGTGCCAAGCAATTAAAAGGCTTCGCTTTGAATCCGCTGCATATGAATGAGATGTTTGTGGTTTTTTGTCTCTCGGCTTCTGCGTTATAATAAATCATAGTTGTAATAGGAGGAGATGTCATGCTGTCGACCCCTTTCCCCCATGTTTGGCGTCATCTTGGAGATCTAGTGACTTCTGTCTTCATGGTTTCGCATATTTTCTTGTTGGATGATATTTTAAAAATAAAATATACGCCTAGTTAAGGTGCGACAGAATATTTTTTATTCAGTGAACTGAAATTCCAGCGAAGAACTTTTCAGTTGCTCTTAAGTATATTATCTACCGTAAAATTAACTTATTTGATTTAGTCAGAAGATCATAGAAGAATTTTAAGAAATTGATTATATTTAGCTATGCAATGTATGGTTGCAAACTCATGAGGTTGAATACACGAATAGCTAAAATTTTCATAAATACAAACATTTACTTGCATTATTCAATGGTAGATATCAGAATCTAAAACAAAGTCCTAAATAGGATCGACAAATAAGAAACTTAAAAAAGATTATATTTCCTGAATCACCTCTGTCTGGTTCGCATATATAACTTTAAAAACACACACATCTTGAGTATCGTCTTATCTAGAGATATTAGGATTAATCTTAACCTTTCCATTCAATATATTTTTTAAATCAGAAATCATAAAATTTGGATTCATATTTGTACTCCATGAGTGAAAAGTCTCTGGAGTTATCAAAGTCTTAAGCCCGTTTCCTACGGAATATTTTCCTACACCTTTAAATTATTGCTGATATTGCTTTCATTGTATTCATAAGCATTATAAAAGAAGTAGAGCTATCTTCTTCGATTAAATTTTCAAGAAGTTGTGAAGATTTTTCCGCTGAAAAAAATTATAACAAAGTTTTACAGTTGATTACAGAATTTATAATCTAATTCAGTTATTCCACATTTTCATTTATAATTATGTCTGCTCCAAAAGTTACATCATTAAATTATTAATTCTTAACTCCATATTTCGTATCACTTTTTGTTACATAAAATGTCACTTATTGAATGCAATTTACCGATATATTTCTGTGTAACGTAACACCTTTCTATTATAATATTTTACTACAGTTTAACATGCTTTAAAAATTTTGTTTTCTTTCAAGGAATATTATATAAACAGCGATATTTAATTATACTTTTTATTAGATTTGATACAGTTTGAAATTAAATGAAAAACTTTTACGTTGATCACGGCGTAAAGGGCTATTTTTCGAAGTGATTGTTGAAAATATTTTTGTATCTTATCAATTGTACTGCTGCTGCGAAACTACTCGAAATACGAAAACTATTTCATTGGTTTTCAAAATAGGAGAGGTTTTGAAGTTAAAAACCTTTCTTTTATCCTAATAAAAACACCATTTTCTTAAAATTTTAAATAATTTTCATCCAAAGATTACAACAATTTTTAATGCATTTTGAATTAAAATTAACTTTGATTTATTTAAAATACTCCTAGTTCTCGATTAAGACGGCAGATTATAAATTTCTGTCATTCCGTGCAATTTGAAATCGAGTAATTCAAATCCACATTTCATTTTGCGTTCAGATATAAGATAAATTCGATAAAATTAGATGAAATATAATTATCCAACGCTTTTTAAAAAATAGAAAACATAGTGTTATTGAAATATTCAAAAATTAAGTAGAATTGTGTACATTGTATAAATTTTGACATTTGTGTGATCTTGTTTTACTGAAATCCTAGTACCGTGCGAATGGAAGTTCTGCTGAATTTTTCCAATGCTATTAAGCCAAAATCGTACAATTCGAATACAGCGTAAATAGTGGTTTCGGTGCAATCACTAAAAATTTTAAAAAACTTATTAGTGACTTATAAATGAAAATTAGATATTTAACCAAAAAATTGATAGATATTAGAAGAAAATGAATGCTCGCTTGAAATAATGAATAAAGTGAATATCGTATAAACTAATTTTAAGAAAAATTTCAATCTTCAATTCAAATAGTTGTATTTCCAGATGAACGCTCATGGTATTATTCCGTCCCGCTGATGGACGCGAGGTGACAAAATTCAATACGAAGTAGCGACATTGTATAATGAAATATCTATCGGTATCAAAAAGTGTCCAAAGTGTCACGCACACCTGACAGAATATCGTATTAAAATGTCACTCGAACTACGCCTTATGGGAACTACAGCAGTCTCGAACGTGTGAGGCGATATCGAGCTCCGTCAAATGGAAAAGAGCTTATCTTCAGGGGAAAAAATAATTCCTTCTTAAAATGAAATCAGGATTATTTTTTCGCCATTTGGGAAATTACCCAGTGTTTGAAATATACCGATTCTATATTTCTTAAATGTATTATGTGAAATACGTTTATTTTTAAAAAAAGGTAAGGGAAATAAATGCTTGAATTCAAGTGTCCCTTAAAAAATTGTCTCACCAAATTATTTTTTAATGCTTGTTAAATTGCAGGTTTGAATAATATTAGCTCCTTCATCTAAGAAGAATTCAGTCTGCAGAAATTTCTGGTTAATCGAATATATTGTCGAAAGTTTAATTCCATCGGATTAATCAGAGCAGCTCGTTGAAATTTATGTATGTATGAAATATTTAATAGGCATTCTTGGCGCTCCGAAATCATTCTTAGCGATTTGAATTATTACGCCATTTCATTATACCAAGATAATTAACATTTTCGGTGAATAAATATTTTTGGATTATCAAAATTTTAGTCTCAAAGACTTATCTCATTCTCTACTTGGACTGGAATGGATAAAACATGAAAGATTTTCAAAATTGCACTGAGAAATATGCTATGAAATGAATTGTAAATCAGAAATAAAATATGATCTGGACAAAAATCAGTGTCAACATCTTTTCAAATGATGGATATCAAATATTATTTGATAGATTGTTGTAAACAAATCTATTAACAAATATGAATTACTAGGCGCCTTTGTCGACGAACTGATTCGCCGGAATTATTACGTGCGAAAAAATTTCAATAAATTCTCTTATGTGTACCTCGGCCTTAATGGTCTTGCCAGCAAAGTCTTTTTAAATTTTAAATCTTAATAGACATATAACTTGTACTGTTTCAGAAGCCATACACCTGTTCGATTTTTCTGTGCTATGGACCTTTCAATTCCCTCTATTTGTCATCTCACCCGAAATTTGAGCTTTAATCTAAAACGGTCGTCAACTAACAGGAAATCTGAGTCAACTAACCCAATAACTTGCTTTCTGAATCGAAACATGCTCATAAAATACACAAGGATAATAAATGAAATCATTCAGGATCGAAGTTTTGTATGTATTACTGAATACATTTCATAATGTAAATTATCGCTTGGAGAATTTTTGTTTACGATTCAATAAAAAAAATTCCGCGCACTGCAATGAGAATTCAAAATTATTTTTATACACCCAATTATATTACAGAAAAGAGCAGCTGTGTTTGGAAAAGTACAAACAATAACAAATTTCCGTCACAGTTTACTTTTGAACTTAAACCTTATCTCTAATTATCAAAAAAATTAATAAAACATTATTAAAACTATGCTTTGAAAAGAAACCTATTGAATGCGCAAAAAAAAGCCAAATGTCCATACCGTGGCTATCAACACCTGAAGAAAAACCCGGGATAAAATATTTGTAGTAACAATGAAAATTATTTGAATTTCATTGCAAAAATAAAAAGTATTGTTGAGAATTTACCTAAACATATCTTTAAAAACTTATTAATGTTAGATGAAAAAATTGTAAGGCAACTAAATTGATGTCATACATTAGATAATTTTTTGCATTTTCAGATATTGCTGAAGTTATTTATGTGATATAATATTTTCCGAAGTTATCAAGAAAAAACGTCGAAATTGCGCTTAATTTTTAATTAATTAAAATTTCAAAAAAAGAGCTCCGAAGTGCACATTCTCATCCTTCAAAGTATAATTGTGCCAAATTTGGCAGTTATAGGTTCAACGATCTGCTTTGCAGAGCACCAACAAACACACACTCATTCGCTTTTATTATTAGTAGAGAAATGCAATTCTTTAAGTATAAAAAACGAATTGGCAGCTAAAATTATCTTATAACTATTTAATCTGCGTAATCCTCTATTCATTATTAATGATTTATGACAGAATTAATGACTTCGTCAATTCTGTCAGCAAGAATATTATTCATTCGAATAACTGAGAAATCACAATTAATAAATTGTATTTCTTACGCTTTTAACTGATAAAATAATATTTCTTTCGAAAGCTATAAACCACAGTTAAGAAATTTTTTCTAGTTCATTTAATTGATATTTAACAATTTAAGCTACACATGTTTCAAAACTACCAAATTTTAAGTAAAATGTTGGAAAAATTAGTGAATATATAAAATACATAGTAAATAAATTTGAATCAATTTGCTTCACACACAATAAATAACTTTACTGGAGGATAGGTTTTTGGGGCAGGGGATGGACCTGAATTTTACTTAAAAATCTTCCAATAAACAATTTCCAATGGCTTTCTTTCAGATGGATTTTAGTCAAATTATATACGCTTTCATCATATGTTTATTTTCTATAATAGGTGACAATTTTTCATGAGTATTCAAAAGCAATAGGAAGTATTTGATTCTCAACCGTTCTCTAATCAATCCCCATAGTTACAAAAGTATTTTCTTTCTTTATACTCTTCTTTTGCATGCTTTGTATATCTCTAATCTTTTCTATCGATATTAGCAAGTTGCAAATTCAGAGTAACATGTACACGCAAGAATCTGTAAATTCATCAAAATTATTAATGAATGATTGTTCTCGAAAATGCCTAATGATTATTCCCTGAATTGTTGAAATGCTATATCTTTGGTTTTACATTATTTTAGTTATTTTATTCTTTTAAAATTGGCTGATCTTCTACATAATCTATATCACCTAATTCTTTTATCGATTATAAAATTATATCATTGAATTATTACTAAAATGAAAGTTATTTATCAATTATCACTCTTAAAATTTTATATTAATAAATAATCGTTAATCAAAAGTAGTATGAAAGAATGTTATGAAATCATTAACCAACTGTAAGTTTTTATTTATTTTGATGCAGTTTTGTGAATAATTGGGCATACGATTATTTTGTTACAATAAAATAAAGTTTCAATTTAATTTCTATTAAAATAGCAATATATACATTCCAAGATTTTTTAAACAAAATGAAATGAAATGAAATGAAAATAAGAGCAACAACATTTGTCAAAACACTGAATAGATATTATTAGTAACAACATTTGTAAGAAAACTTACGTAATCCTTCGTTTTACCATAGATGTAATATTATAAACAGAAAAATTATAATACCTAAAATTTAATAAATTTTATATCTCTTACGTCGGTTTGAGACGTAGAGTCAAATTTTGATTGCAAACAATTTTCTAACCATTCTACTGCATTTTCTACTATGAATCAAGAACTTCTTTCCGTTTAACTGATGTAATTTTCTACTCAGGAAAGAAAATTAACATAGTGATTTCTCTGTTGATAACGATATAAAAATGTAGAAAGTTAGAAAAGTTAGAAAAGAAACGCCATCATAGATCTAAATGAGAAAGCTTCTTTATCTAATAATATCAATGTACATTAAAAACAGAAGAATTAGAGATAATTAAAAAAAAGAAAAAACTATATTGCACACCGTGCCGTGCGCAACTAAAACACTTCTATTAAGCAACTGGAGAAAATTTCTAAATTCTTTAAAGAAAGCGGGAGAAATAATTATTTCAATTTTCCAGCTAAACAAATATCAGTGCCGCGCATTGTGCATCTTCTGCATCTAAACTCTTATGATTGATGCCAGATTAGATAAGTAATTCATTTTGTACAAAGTTAGTGGCTACATTTCCTAACTGAGATAAGGAATGCTGAATCCAAATTGCCGTTATGAAGTCCTTAATGTTTCCTCTATGGAAATGAATGCAGATTCTGTCTTAATAAAGCCACTTAATTTCGCATTTAACGATCCCATCTGCCCCGGAGGTTTGGAAACTATGTATTACATAAATTACTTTAGAATTTTGGTCGCAGGTTCAGCAAAATGTAAAGCTTACTAAAGGGGTATTAGTTGCAGAAACAACGGTATACGTTAGATTGAGAATCGATAATTGAAACGGCAAAGCTAGTAACATAAAACGGAAAGCAGTGTATATAAATCTTAAGGGACTTTCGTCTTTCTGGAAGGTAAGATAATATTTTATTTCAGAGAAATTCAGATACATTTAGAAAAAAAATTACCTCCATTGACGTTTTAAATGAAAATTGGGTTCTTTCCCAAAAATAATTTTTTCAATAGTTTTAGAATTTATTAAAATTTTTTTAGACGGCTTGAATTAAAATGATAGCGCGTACTTATACGAATACGTTAGCAGTTTTCATTTTATGAAGCTGTGTTCATTAATTTTCAATAAACATTTGAAATTTTTTTGTTTAGTTTCCTTTTCAAATAAGCCGTATTAATTTGAAGTAAAAGCATTAGAATTTTCTTAGATTAGTTTCCTTTTCAAATAAAAGCTCTAATAGGTTGTATATATCTAAAAGTCAGCATAGTTATATAAATTAATTATCTTTTAATACAATAACTTTTCTTTCTACAAATTTAATTTTCAGTAAATTATCTAAAAAATGTAAAATTGGTTATTTGTAGTTTGGTGTAACTTCAAATTTGAGGAATGTTAATTCAACTGTGAAAATAACGGAAATGTTAAAGTCAGATTAATTGATCTACATAACACAGAGAAAAAAGGCAACAAAACACTAAAAGTGATATTTGAAATTAATTAAATTATTAAAACGAGTTATTCTTAGTTAGAAAGCATTGTTTATGTATTTTAATAATTTTTGCTTAGCAGAAAAAGATTTATGTCATTATTTTTATTCTAAAATATTTATATGAACTATGTGATAGTTGTTAAAAATAATAGAAAAAAAGGTTTCTTATCTTGATTTAAAAGATTTTGCTGTCATTTATACCAATAAAAAAATTTGTCTAACAATATAATTTTCGCATTAAATTGGCTAGTTTATTTATATTCTAGTTTTGATTGTGAGAAATAAAATATTGCATTCTGAAAAAAATTACCTTAATGAAAATAATTTGACGTATATTATTTTAGTGCATAGTTTTTAGCAACTTCGCCTAAGTTTAATGATTACCAATATATTTACCATATTCCTATGCCTATCTTTTGCTTCAATATACGAAAAGGTCTTGTTAAATTTATTCTGCTAAAATCGGAAAAATTATCATCAAGCAAATTTGACTAATTTTAGATGCAAGAGCTTTCAGTATTTTAGACGAGGTATTTCTGTATCATTTACATAAATAAACAGAGTGGACCTTACTTCTTAGAACCATACAATGTTATGAGCTCTTCTGATATATTATCACACTATCTGAAACTCTCTGTGAAAAATAGACCTACGTGCCTTTCATAGAAAACCATTAAAAATGGGTATAAATAATATGCTATCTGCTTGTTGTAAGTAGAGACAGAATAAACAAATTACTTATGTATCCATTGTTCAAAAATTTTACTAATTTCTTGTTTGATTTATGTTCCTGTTTTAAAACACGTCAAATAACTAATTCATTAAAAATTAGAGAATAGATCATTCTTACTTTAACATGAATCTAATATATTTCAGAATTATTACTTTTTTATATTTCAAAAACGGACTGTCGTATTGGCATAAGCGTCATTTTTCCTTCAAAAGAAAAAAATCATACAACATTAAGAGAATTAATTACGCCCATCCCCTACATACACACACAGCAAATATAATGACCGATCCCAAGGAGCAATGTGTGGAAAAATATTAGTTAAAAAATATTTACCAGAGCACTTTACAAATTTTATTTTATTTTATGTGTTAAATTACAAAAACATACAACAATGTTGTAGCCGTTTAATATATAAATTAAATAAAAGCAACTCTTGTTTATTTAATTATTGTGAAGTACTTTATGTAAATGCTTAATTAAAAATAATAAAATGAACATAAGATAAAATGCTGCAAAAATGCCTTCTGTTTATAAATTGGGTTGCAGCATCAGTGCACTTGTTTGTCTGGGGTTGATTTCTTTTTGTTAATTCCATTCCTTTTATGGTAATAACAACTATATATTTGAAATAGAGGAGGTTTTCTTTCTTTTCTTCTGAGTGTGTGAGCGCAATTTATTTTTCTTCATTATTTAAACATAAGTTCTATTCTCTCGTTTTCTAATGCTACAGAATTAAGCATGTATGCAGCAAATCAATTAGAATTAAGAATTAATCGTCAATAGGCAACAATATAGCAAAGTACTTAGTATAAGAATTTAACTATAAGCTTTCAGATTGCAGCCAGACTAACGAAGATTGTTGATTATTTTACATCTAGTGATCAGTAAAGAAAAGAGTTGATATCTTAGAGAAACGTCCAAGACATGTAATCAAAATACAGGAAAATGAAGAAAACATATCTTTTAAAATACATTAAAAGGACTTTCAAACACATTACAGAACACACTTAACATATTGATGCGACATCATTGCATGTTTAAGCTTGATTATTAGACGAAATTTTCAGAACGAAAACGGCCAGTCTTTCCTGGACTTAAGACTCTCTATAATTATTAATTATCCGAAACGTGGAAATTTTTAAAATCCAACCTTCACGTACGTTACTAAACTCCAGAATTTTATAAGGTACTTAATTCCACCTTCACCTTAACAAAAATTACTATCATCCGAAAGAAAGTAATAATTACAGGAGTTTTAATTCCTTGAAATCACGACAAACACACACTGCAAATGATTTCTGAAGGATTTTGTTATTGCAGCGCCAAGATCCTTGATTTCTCTAATTGCAGAGTGTAGGAGAGTCAAAGCAAAGAAATCCTGTTCCGTCGCAGACTGGGTCTCGCCCAAAGTATCTCCTACAAAAGAAAAATTCGCGGCCAAGTGCAGCTAGACCATTAGGAGCAACTTTTTCGGGGAAAAACTAAATTGACACAGGACGATAAAACGAAAATAATGGTCACCGATAACGCGTAGAGTGTCAAATACTATCAGCGTTATCTATGAGTTAGCGTGTCAATGTCGGGCGCTTGCTTCTGGGTCGGACCAGTCGTGCCGCATGGCGTACATTCTGGAAACTTCCGAGGGTTGTTTTTTACAGAAAAATCTAGCAATTTTTACGATTTGGAAGCTAAGGGCAACGGGTTTTAAAATTCGTCTTATCTGTAACACCTAAATATTGGAATAGGCGACTTAAACGTGACAGAATGCATTAAAAGTACACCATTAATAATGCAATCGAAATATATCAATATTTTTATTGAATCATTTTCATATTTCCTTGGAATATCACCTCGCAGCCATACTTTTACATCTTATGTACTTTTTGGCTGCTGGTAGTAGTTTGATTTTCGATAAAGTGAGTAGATTATTTGAGCTTCAATCCGGGAAGCTGTTATATATTGGGAAGGAGAGGATATCAAGGTGATACAACAGGTCAAAAACCGTACAGTCTTAATTATCCTAAAGATCTGTTCACTTTATCATTTACATAAATGATAGAACGATCTTATACATAACTGAAATTGATAATAATCAAAGTAAATGCGATTATTCATTTAAATAGGGTGACTTTATTCTTTGCATAATGAAAGTTCAGATGGAGAATTTTTTAAAAATCCATTTTACAAAATTAAAACTAGTAAACCTGTTATTTAATATGAATGATTTATCTGGAGGTAAAACAAGGGACAGATGTTCGAAATCAGGAATGTCTAGTCACTTATTTTGGATTCTTCATTTTTATTTAAACTAATATTAGAAATATTTAAAATATTTGCATTTCTAAAATATTTATTATAGAATATTTTCTTTTGCATTTTCGGTACATGTCTTTAATTATCAATATTGTATATGTGCATGTGGTAATTTTTATTTAATGTGACCATCGGGAAAGTTCTTTAATTGATCGTCATTCTGATATCAAATCTTTAATTCAAAGGATTTTCAAATCTAAATACTGAAAGCCAAACTAAATATGAAAACTGTTATTATCTACAGCATCCCTTTTTTGTGCCGTATTTCATTTTAACTCTTTCGGGGATTTCGATGTCTGAAATTTACATTCTTTAAAGAGTTTAACTTACATTACTGATTTTGTTTATAAGTAATTACAAGAAAAAATAAAGTTAAAAGGTATCAACCTGAATAAATGTTTTATTAAAGCGTTGCATTTTTTATAACACATTAATTTAAGAAAAGTCTTTATTTGATAAATAAAACATCTTTTTGCATATTTTTATATCATGGTATGTCGTAAATGAATATTAAAATTAATTGACAATAATGCTAATCATGTTAAAATGATCCTAATATAAAAATCCATATGGTGTAAAAGAATTTTATCTGTAAGAGTATTAAAATATAGTATTAGCCAAAACATTTCATCATAAAACATTCTTTTTCTCTAAAATTCATCATATTAGTTGGAAAATCTAGTAGAAAACTGCAACGATTTCAAATCATTTTGAAAATGAATCTATAGACATCATCGCTGTATACATCTTTTAAATAACTCTAAATCCCATAATTTTTGTAATTTAGATATGTCAATATTTTATACACAAAATTAAAAAACCGTAAAATAAAATAAAGATACTTCAATTTAAACTGTTTTTCAGAAAATACTTTAGAAATAGACCCAGATATATTCAAGTTCGTAGGCACATCAAAATCCGCGAACACAACAAAGTATTTGACATCTGACAGACTCGACTTTAAAATTAATGTTCAAGTGGAAATTCGATACGCTCTTCAGATTTCCGATACGATCATTGAGTAAGGAGCTACTTTGGAAAGGAGTTCCGTATAGATTTTCCATGAAATCTCAATTACTGAACTATTTGCAGATAAAAGAAAAGAAAGGAAATGTCACAGATATCGACCAGTCGATTTTCTCGGAAATTTCCTTTTTCTTCTTCTCCTGACATATCTATAACTACTAAATAATTAGACGAAAATCTGTTTTTCCATCTGTTGCAAACCTGCAAAATACTTAAAACTACATCAGAAATGATATATCTTTGATGCTATATATATTTCTTCTAAA
>BGPR01011665.1:34135-47709 GCA_013235015.1 Araneus ventricosus | reverse complement strand
ATTTTTCAATTTTAACCTAAAAAAATAGGGGACATTTCCCCTATTATAAAAATGCATAACGTGTATGTCTTTGAACAACCCAAATCTCGTAAATTCACTTTTAAAAATGTAATTAACAGGAGCCCTTATGATAAAATTTTGTCTTTTTGCATTTTTTACAAAACGTGTTTCTTTTTTCAAATTTCGTTAAGAATACATAATAATCATTTTATTCAATCGTATGAAATTTTATACCATAATAATATAATTATTACACATGCTAAACATGCTTTTATTTATTTCTGGGGAGTAGTATATTTTTAAGATGCTATTTATGATTATTCAGATTTTCAAATTATATGTCATTTATATTTAAAATTTTTATTTTAAGAATATTAAAATGAAAATAAGTTCTTTGTAATTATTGGACATTTACTCTTACTAATAATAATATTATGCTAATATTATGCTAATTTTGTGGTGATTTTATTCGGAATTGTTTTTTATGAACTTACTAATTTGTACTAAGAATTTTAAGGTCATCGCATCAAAACACATTTTAGATTTGCTATTTTAAAAAGCACTTTAAGAAAACAATACTTTTATATTGTTTTTTCTAATGAAAACAGCCCATTCTTTGAATATTACTAACTTTTACATCGGAGATAACATTAATTAACAAAAAACATTTTAGATTTTGTAAAAAAATCCCTTTAATTTACAACTGAGATTTCAAAGATTTTCGTTGCCAAGCAAGTCCCAGTTCCCTTAACGCTTTATTTGCCGACGTTACTAAAGTGGAGCGTGGTTAAAGTAGGACCTTAATCACGCTGATATCTTCTTAATCTGACCGTTTTTCCTGACAGTATTCACATGAACAGGAGGAATGGAATTCCGACAGCTACCAGTAGACGGCAGATGAAGGCAGGAGTTATTTTTTTAATTATTAAGGAAATTAATTAAATTATTTTTCAATTAAAAGAGTTTTTCATCTTTCCTGGGGTTATTCTACATTAAAACGTATCTAACGATGCCAAAATCAAATTACAAAGTCGCTGGTAAGTTAATTCGGTAAATAAAGGGCTAATCTTTTAAAATTTATAATGACTAGTTTTATTTTCTTTCAAAAGTTAGGATTGTTTTCTTGCGCCGATTGAATCGCTATTTACACTTCCTCGTGCGAGGAGTCATTCCTCGTAAATAATACTCTCGACGTTTTCCGCAGCTGTTTTCCTGCACAGCGCTCCTCTGCGTCTTGGCTGTGGCCATCGCCTCCCTGCACGGAGACAACCGATACGGCGGACACCAGTCCCTCGGGCACAGGGGCTACTCTTCAGGACTTCACGCCCGCGGGCCCTACGGAGGACCTTCTCGACCCGCAGCCCCAGCACGACCAGGAGCACCTTCCCACCTAGGAGCACCTTCCCACCCAGGAGCACCTTCTCACCCAGGGGCCCCTGCACATCCCAGATCCCCAGCACACCACGGAGCGCCTGCTAGGCCCGCCGCCCCCGCATACGGCGCCCCTAGGCACTACGGATCCGGACCCGCCCCTTACGCCCCAGCACACCACGCAGCCCCCTCCAGCTACGGAGCACAGAGCGCATACGGTAAGTAATTTTCACGCATATGCAGGGTGTCAAAAAATGTGAGCACACTTTAACCTTTCACAGTTCACTACATATTTCGTTTTGAAAAGTACTAAATTTAGTTCAAAAATGAGTACTAAACATGTATCTGATCAGAAATACGTGAAGAAAAAAAATAGTATTTTTTATTTTCAAGGAAGTTGTGGCTTCACAGCGAAACCAATGAACGGTAACGGGCTATCTTTCCTCCGAATAAGTTATCATCGAAATACGATTTAAATTATATATTTACTTTATAAGTATACGTGAGTGTTCAGGATAGTCAAAATTCAGTATTACGTTCGCACGATATCTTTGTGAATACTAACAGGATTGAACTGGAATTTTTATATAAGTTGGCTTATATATCTGGCTCTTAAGTTATGAAAGGAAAATTACGCTACGTTTCGCCCATGCGCAGTAAAGATATGCTGAATGTGTGGTTTCACTGCGAAACCAATGAAAGCGAAAGGGTTAAATATTTAGGAAATCGATGTTTATTCAAGTACATTTTAGAATCCAGAGGCATTATTGAATTGTTTCGTAAAGGCCTATTTTGAAACTGAAGACCTTCCTTGGCACTGCTTGACAGCGCGAAACATTTCTTTCGGTGTTCGCGTGCATTCTCATTCAGTGGCTGCTCTCCATTCAGGGGATGCTCAAGAGAGAGCCCGTGAAACCTGCTGCAGTCGCTGAATTGAGAGCACCCTTTGAATAATGGATAATGGTATTCATCGGTACTGATACTTGAGAAGAAATGCGTGGCTGCAGTAATGATATTCTGACTGATGGCATCTGTCAAAGAGCAGGATATTAATTCATTGTTTTTCAATAAAATCCGGAGACAGTATGTGTAATTTAATCAAGAAAGAACGAAAATATGTTCATCTTGCATATTTTATTTAAATTAAAACGAGCGAAAATGTTCTCCCCTCGCGACTCCTTCTCTCCTGACCGCGGGGGCCTAGTGGTAAAGTCTCGACTTTGAGATCGGAGGGTTCCAGGTTCGAAACCAGATTTCACTAAAGATCTGCCGTGTATGGGAATGCTCTTTAAATCATACGTAATGAGCCAAACGTCCTCCCGCTGGTGCGGTGCGGAAGCTTGGAGAGGGAGGTCCCAGCCCAGGTGTCGTCCTCGTCATCTGGCCTGATGCCACCCTGCACCCCTGATACTTATGACTACTAGAGACACCACATCTGTTTTAAATGGACACAAGGCGGATAAAGCACGAACACCACAACCAAGAGACAGAACCATTGTATTGAAGAACAAAATTTACAAAACAATTCAAACAATTTCCAGACATGTACTGAAAATGAAAAATATGAATAATAAAATAAACTTAAACACTATCAAAACAACAACTTATACATAAAGGCATGTCTATCTGTTCAAGATGTTTCACGATATCAGTCTTATTTAAAAATAAGAAAGGCGCAGTTCGGGTCAGCGCCGTAGATTATTCGTGGAAACGTCGGGATAAAATCACAAAACAAGTGTTTCGTATTAGTATGCAATTTAATTATCAATCTCTTTCATACAATATTTACACAGAGTAGTATAATGCTTACAGAATAGATAAATCACAAGTTTATCGCATGTAGCAAGGGTCTGTGGTAGCTTCTCGACCCCATTCAAGGTGAATTGCAGTGTCGGTTGAATTTTAGAACATCACTCATAGTACATTTTTCATGCTGTCAGTTTGTTCACATTTTATTGCATTTGGGGAAGTCAGCAGCCCTGATAACCTCCCTATTAGGGTGTCTAGATAGTGTTAAAAAAGTTCTGTACTTTCTTTTTTTTACCATTTCGTTTAAAATTATTTTTAAATTTAAATTCTAAATTCTTTTTATACGCGAAATACAGAAACCAACTGTCTTCAAAGTGGCCTGAAGTTATATGTTTTGTTATTTCAGTTAGTTGTAATATTTGTTACTTAAAATCTGCTTCTAAAAAATTGATTTAAAACTAATAAAAATACCTGGTTTTGCGAGCTGGATTGGGGAAAGGGGCCTCGAAACTTGCATTGCCTTAGTCTTCCACCCGCCACGCGACCCAACTCATTCACTATAAATAAATAGGTCGATTTGCGTAATTTTTTGATACATTTTTTGTTATTAATTCTCACTTTTATAATTAGATGACGCTTGAAATATCACCAAAGAGGCTGAAATTAATTCATGACAGAGACTCAAAAATATCTATGTATATAATATGTTATTTTGAATAAAATCAGCTACTTTTGAATACTTTATTATGGCACATTCTCCTGCCCAAAAAATGACAGAAGATGTAGTAAAAACATA
The DNA here is from genome assembly GCA_013235015.1 of Araneus ventricosus. NCBI lineage: Eukaryota > Metazoa > Arthropoda > Arachnida > Araneae > Araneidae > Araneus > Araneus ventricosus. The sequence continues at coordinate 43,793 of BGPR01011665.1, read as the reverse complement.
GAGATAAATTTTAAAACAAAAAATGAAGGATATTATTAAAATAAAAGTAAAATATGTACGATTATTAATGAGCCAAAACAGTGGTGTCTGTCGAACTTTTAGAGGTGCGACCTCTCCGTACTGTTATTTCTCCAATTTTAATAAATTTTAAAAATATTTTTTAAGTATATTTTGAACAAAATTTTTCATTGTTTGGGCTACAATACAGCCGCCCATCGCGACAATATCCGATGCATTTTTTATGTGCACGTTAGCGTTTCCCTGTGATTGTTAGCAAATTTATAAAATAATATAAACACAGACGAATCAAGTCTGAAATATTATCATGCTGCTTTGTTTCCGACCACAGGTTCGCATCAGCTTTACGGTTTTTTTAAAAAAAAAACTCTAACATAAACAAACCGATCGTTGCCATCGGCAAAAGAGAAATTAAACCTTTTTTGCGATACGTACCCTAGCGTTATATATATGTAGTTAAATATTTTATAAACAATTAAAACTCAAATAACATTTTCAGTATGTACACATATTAAACCAACAATTAAAATTAAATATAAAATAATGTTACCTTATTAATAATCATACAATGAAATACAGAAAGATAATTAAATTATAAACTGTTACTATGAAAAAGACAACCCAGAATTGGAATTCCAACAATCAAATGCCAATCTATCTTAGGAATCGATTAAGTCGCATTAAATCCGAATTTTAAAGGCGCCAACCTTCTGCGAAAGCCAATTGTTGGAAAAAGCAAAAAGTATAGGAGTAAATTTCCAAAATATTTCTAGATAAGAACGAGAAAATATAACTAAATGCTTACCAATTCAAAGTTTCAGCAATTATAATGCCAAGAGCCATATACGAAATACAGTTCCGCATTTATAGTGAAAATATTATTACTAAATTAGATTATATACTATACTAAAACATCATTAATAAATTAAACTATAAATTTAATTTTAAACTCATTATAGAAACTTATTTTAGTATGAGAATATGCTTAAAATTATATGATGCAATCTTAAAATTAAATGATGCAATCTTATTCTAAAAATAGTGGCGTCATCTACCTATGTAGTGAAATACTAAAATCTATGTGAATTCCATAAATATGATTATTTCAAAATAATTAATTCCAAAAAACTATTAATTTAAAGGTGTTAAAAATTTTTTGTCAACATAAGCAAACATGAAATTAATAGGAAATCCATATCTCAAAGCATTTTCAATAAATGTATCAATATATGATCTCTTTTTTTTCTGTCTGTGATTAAAATAGTGCCTCTATGGATATAATTCAGGACGTTGTTTTAATTCAGGACGATAAATTTAAATACTGATATTGCTATTCCAAAATGGTAGCCTATTTATGTTAAACTGAAAAATGTTTCTTTTATCATAAATCTCAGTGCTTAATTTATTATCAACTATTTTGATGTCAAGATCTAGAAAATCTACAGAAGAAAAACCTTCATTAGTTTTAAGTAAAATTATATATATATATATATATATATATATATATATATATATATATATATTTGATAGCAACAGAGTTCATTTAAATGCTTAAACTTACCTTTTCTTCTTAGTATCTATAGTATTTTCAATTTTTTCGATTTTATTTTAGATTTGGTTATTTTGTTTAATTAATGAATATTTAGTTTATGAATTGCATTTTGATTGTCTTGTTTACTTTGTTTTTGTATGTTCATATATAACAAGTTATATTTTGGTTTATATTAATATATATATAGTTAAATATTTCATTTCATCAATTCATGTGTTTTATTTTAAATATATACAAATATTAACACAAAAATTAAAATCAAATTACCTTATCAATAATCATACAAATGAAATACAAAAGATAGTTTGATTAACGACTATCACACCATGAAAAAAGACAACCTAGAAATGGAATTCCAACAATCAAATGCTTATTAGTCTTGGGAACTAATATGTCGCATTAATCTAGATTTGCGGCGCCATCCCTCTGCGGAAGCGAATTGTTGGAAAAACGAAAAAAATAGGGGAATAAATCCCCAAAATCTTTCAAGATTAGAAATGAGAAAGTATATAACTCATAACATACCATTTCAAAAGTTATAATTATTGTCAGGACTTGATATATATAGATCTCTATATTTATAGAGTTTGTTTGGATAATATTGTGCTTATGTACTTAAAACTCGACTCGTTGAGTAGATTGTAGAACTGATATTTGACGCCTTTCAGGTCCCGCCCCCTCCCACTACGGTCCCAAGCGCAGCGTGTACCAACCTCAGCCTCAGCACTCGAGCTACACCCAGCGCAGCGAGAGCAAGTCCCAGAGCCATGGGCGGGAGATGAAGTACACCATCAACGACCCCCACAACCGAGGCACCACCCACGTCACCGAGACCCACGTCGTGAGCAACAAGGAGATGCACGGCGCAGAGGCCGAGGCGGCCATGAAGAAGCTCATGGGCTCCATGGGCAGCGGAGGACACGACGGCGGCTTCCAGGACTTCGTCAAGGGAATGGGCCTCCCCTTCTACTGAGCAGTCACTCCACCTCGGACTATCTTAACTTATTTATTTTATTCTCGTTCTGCGGAGTTGATTAGTGGCTCTGCATCTTATCGTTGTTGTATTTTAAGAAAAGGGTAATTATTATCGTTGAAAAATGTTTGTGTTATCTGTAATCGTTATTTTAATTTTGTTCGGTCTATTTAATCTCATGGATATGTATCTGAAAGATGAATTGAAGGATGAAAAAGGAAAACCGAAAAATTGTGTCTCTTTTTCTTTCCCATCTCATACACCAGCCATGATTATTTTTAACGGAGAGCACGAGCTCGAAGTTCACAGTCTCCGAACCTGATTAAGGGGAGACGAAAACCTCTATACATCCAATGTTAAATTGGCATTTTTTATGTACCTTTTCTCACAACCTATTATAGATACAAGTTTGAAATTTTCCATACTGTTTAAATAGACATTTATCTCTATACTGAGGTGAAGATCTTACATAAATTTAGCTTGGATATTTTTAAGAAGATTTTTAACTGAATGTCACTTTGAATTTTTCAAAAAATGCCGTTTCCTAACACGAGATCAACACTATTAAGAAATAATTTTGGAATATCAGAAAAAATTTCACATCAGTATATACATTTGCATATATAGAATAGGTGGTAAAAATTTCAAGAGCATATATAAAGCAGATTCTGAGAAAAAGGTACACGCAGTTTGAAAAATTCAGTTTTGAGATCATTCAAGTTAAAGGTATAAATCTTGTGTTACATTAATCTGTTTACATTTTTTTAAAGTTTATTTTAACTTACTTCTGATATGAACACGAGGAAAAAACTTATATCGTTAGAAGGAACTTGAAATGGAGATTTCAAATATATAAACATCAGAAAATCGAATTTTTGAAAGTATCACCCAGCTAAAAAAATCTTCAGAAATAATCTGCAGAAAATCTGAAGGTATTTGGAACATGTTTTCTTCAGATTTTCTTCAGAAAAAAATGTAGAATATCTGAAGAAAACTGTGTTCCAAATACCTTCAGATTTTCTGCAGAAAAAAATGTAGAATATCTGAAAAGATATGTTCCAAATACCTTCAGATTTTCGGCAGATTTTTCTACAGTCAAGGTTTAATTATTAATTTCAATTAATGTAATTATTAATTTCATTAATCTAATTTGTGATTCAACTTACTTGGACGATGCTGATTCAGATTATGACAAAACTTCAAACTCATCCCGCCCGGGATTCGAAACCGTGTTCCTCTAGTTGGCAGGAAGGAACGCTAACCACAACTTGATTTGGTCCTGAATAACTAAATTCCTTGAAAAGTACTCTCATCTCATGAAATGACAACATGTACGAGGGCATATCAAAAAGTAAGGTTTCTTATTTCTTTTATTTTGATAATTTTAAATAGTTTACAATGAAGAAAGTGTAGCCTAAATGAAAGTGCATATGTGCCTTATTTTTCCACATAAGTGCCTTGTTTGTTGAGGCATTTATCTTACCTTCGAATCAATGAATCTCAGCCCCTTTGGTAGAAAGGTGTGCCTGGTGATGAAGCCAATGGCTTCCGAAAGATTTGCTTGGCTGTTGAACGTCATCATCTGCGTGAAAAATGTTGTGTTGAAGATGTTTTTTAAGCTTGGGGTATGAATAAAAGTCGAAAGGGGCCGAATCAGGACTGTGGGGAGGATGTGGCAGAATATTTTCGATTGCCAGAAATCCAAGAGATTTCGCGTAGCACACGCACACAGTGGCGAAGCCAGGACTTGGGTCGGGGGGAGGGGACTGAGGTATAAAAAGTTTTGTATCGTAGTGACGAATGTCAAATCTTATGCCTAATGCAAACCAAACACTTTAACTTTACAGACTTTTTTCACCTGGCAATAAGAGTCATACAGAACACTACAATACTTCCGATAATTTAACAAAAAACACAATGAAATAACTAGCAAAAACATTTTTTTGACTGTGTCAACGCTGCAAATACGAGTGGAATGACTACAAAAGAGGGAAAATTTTCGAGCCTGTCAAAAACCAGGAAGAAATGTTTTCACTTTTTAAAAAGGGAGATTGAGAAGAAACAGCTGTAGTGATTTTAAATCAAATAAAGAATTCTGGCCTAGCTCTGGGGGGCTGCAGGCCGATAGGGCCCCCCCCCCCCGGATTCACCACTGCACACACACATAAAAAAAACGAATAGCAGATCGCCCTTTTTCCCTGGACCATTTTCGCACCATTTTAAATGGATGCGTGTGCTCTAATTGTTCTAGACAGAATAAATCATATTGAATTTGAACTCCTATGAAACACTATAGCCCTCTATTCGCGATGGTATAAGCTTTAGATTTGATGGGAAAAAAATGGGGAACCTTACTTTCTGATATGCATCGTATTTATCAAATTGAGCTGTAACTACAATTCTGTCTTCTTGAGAATGAATGCCCTTTTAGTAATGAATTTCGAACGTGAGAAAACTGTGAGTAGCACTTAGGGACCGCCTTCCTCTGTCAAGGCCGTCTTATCCAATGTCCTAATTGGGCTTCAAAGGCGCATAAAAATTTACTACGCTGATTTTATTTCAATTCTAGAACAGAAAAATTATTTAATTATGATTTTAAATATGTCAAAAGTAAAATATTATTAGGGTTAGTAACTAGACAGCTATCGATTGTGTAATGTTACATAAACATGTCATTACAAAAACAATTCATATAGAGACGATCAAGGAAAAAATCGTGACTATGTGTGTAATGGAAGTTGCCTACATTATCCATGATAAAGTAGTTGATTGCCTACATTATCAATGATAAAGTAGTTGATTCCTAATATAGTAAGGCGTCAGTTTCAGGTTTTAGATCGCTACGTTGAAGAATATTATATGTTGTATTGCAATTTCGAAAACACAGTGTAATTATTTTAAATATAATAATACTGTTTATATTATGAGTAGATATAAGTTTAAAAAATTTTTTTACGTGCGAATCTTTTTATGCACAATAATATATAGCCCGTAAATGCTAAGCAAAATTGTTTATTATTTATTTTATTAATAATATAAAATTTAAGTTATAGGTTTTTAAACCCCCAGTAACGGTTCTCAAAGGGCGCCAAATTTGTTAAGATGGGCCCTAACCTCCGTTGCCCCAATGTAACCTACTCCAATGGAACCTTACCCACAGCTTGCCAATCTTGTTTCCATTTGCAGTAGAGCCCCGCTAATCCGAACTAATTGGGACCAATGCTTGTTCGGATTACAAAAAATTCGGATTACCCGAAATTCCGATAAAAATAGAAAAGAAAAAGATGTGTTCTAAAATAAATGTAAGTTATAAGTAGTCAGTTCTACTATCTCTTGAATTCCTTTAATTCAAAAGCAATAGAAAGAGAATATGTCTCCCTTTTTCATTAGAATAATGGATGGGCTCCTGTATGAAGTGACCTTATCTTACGGCGACTTGCATTAGTTTCTTCAATGTGTACAAAATTATGCACGCTGAAAAAGTACTTTTTTGTTTTTAGTATGTCTATTCAAATCTTTTCAATTACATATAATTTTCGAAAATAAAAAAAGATTCGGATTAACCGGAATTTCGGATTAGCGGGGTTCTACTGTACCTCGCGAAATATATTCAGAGGTGAGCATTCGAAACAAAGGGTTGCGGGAAAGCAACAATATCCGCGCTTGCTGAGTTGACAATGCAGAGAAAACTAACCACAGCCGGTTAAAGAATCCCTCACGAGAATCAACAGAAATTCGTCTCAAACTTGGGTTTCTGGGTAAAATGAAACACTCACAGCACTCTTTCTGTGGCTCTGGGACGCCTCAGTGGTGTATTCTTCTCGAACAAGTGTGTCGCAATTTTGTTGATAAAAAAAAGAGTCCAGAAATACTCGGACTTTCAAAAGCTTCTCAACAATTTAAATTTGTTCCTCGAATCCAAGCATTCCCCACTGGCCTGCGACTAAAGCGAAAGTTGCCAACAGATATTTTGATGCATATAGTCAAACTATAAGTCAAACTTTTCTTTTAAATAAATAAATAAATATTCCGATGTCTGTGCTTAATGCAATTGTATCCTTTATGATGACCCTCTAACTGGATTACCGGAGACAAAAGTTTCAACTACAAGTTTTAATGTTGAAATGAATGACAACACGAAAATACCATTGTAAGTAAACTCATGTAATTTAAATATTTTTTTCTTAAACAATCTTTCAATTAATATTGATAATTTAAGGTAAGGAGCCCAAATATCACTAAAGCCATTATTTTAATAAGAGGACTAATTCGAGTGCAATTTGACTAAAAACTATTTTAATCTATTATCCAGAATGTTATCTAAAATCAAACGGAATTACAACTCTAATACGCAAGTTTAACACACACGCACAAAGTTTTTTTGTGACCGCGACATTTTTCCTACCCCAAAAAAATGTTCTAATATCGTCTACGTCTAAAGTGGATTGAAATAAAGTGTAACTTATGTTATGATTATACTTTCTTTATTAAATATGAAAATTTAGGCACAATAAAATTGAAAGTAATACAAGATAGCTTTTTTCGTACTTTTAGGAACATAATTAAAATATTGTTTTAACACTTTTCCCCTAAATAAAACATCAAAATAAAACAGAACTTGGGAGCGTTGTCAGGTGATAGGACATCAAACATGTATTTTTTAAAAGTAATGTTTTTTTAATATAGTGCCCCTAAAAGGGCGATAATGGCAATGCTCAAGTGGGAGATGATTGGAATACTCAAGTGCGCGATATTAAGAACAAACTTACCGTCACACATGGCGGCATCCCCCTTCGGAATGGGATCGCAAACCAAAATATACCCAATTATAGTCACTAACAATGCCTCAAATGGTTTAACATTACGACTTGAACTTTACTGATTGTACCAAAAGTAATGAAACATGATTATTAATTCACCTAGAACGAAAATCAGCAAAACTCGCCGAAGAAAGAAGAAAACATTACAGGCTGAAATGGCTTCCTCAAACAACTGCTGAAGCTTTGTGGTTGCGGTAGTGGCCAACATATACCACTACGTATCGAGAAGAAACCGTGGTAGGCGATATTAAGAACGTGGGCGATATTTGGGCACCCTACTATATTTATTTTGGCTCTGAAATATTGTAATTTAGTTCTTTTTTTGCTTTATTAAATTAAAAATTAAATTTTGTCGTACATTAATGCTTACGACTACAAATTAGTTGCATAACGGCCTTGTTAGGGTAGGATTTGACATAAGATTTAGGCTGCTTAGATCAATTAGTATGAAGGATTTAAATTATTCAACTGCATACAGAATCCGTAAGAAAACAAAATAAAACAAGGAAGTGTGTTTGGCGTAGGTTCCCACCCTGTGGTACGTGCACCCTTGGGGGTACGCGAACGTAATATTGGGACTGGCTGGAAACACAAAACAATGGATTGAAATGAAAGAAAAAAAATATAAAATTTTTGTTTCCTCAAGTTCGTGTAGAAAGTGAAAGTTACGCCAGTGTAAAAGCCTGCCGGGTAGCAGTGAAAGAAAAATGCAGAGAACTCGGCATTAAAGTAATAAAATATTTATTACTTTTCACGAACAAGGAACTTGTGGAAAGAGCATGCTCGTCTTACGCGTATATTAATAACAAATGCCGCAGCAAGCCTGACGCAGCTTCAGGCATGAGATTATATCTGTCTTCATTTTAAACTAATTTCATAAACTCGCTTCCATGAAACTAGTCAATGTTTGCGTTGAAATTGTGTCTTCCATTTGAACAGTTGATTATCTCGATGAGTAAATGTTAGCTTTCATCGCAAGTTAATAAGAGATCATCTCAATGTTTTTTCATATGTTAAAACGTAGACCTAACACTGCCATTATAAAAAAATCCCCGTCGGCAAGCCGGAAGGCAAAGGGGCTGTCCATAAATCAACTGTGAACGGAACATTGACCATAAATGTTCCTGGACTGTGAACTGTGTCCATAAATGATATCACACTTCTTTTCAATATTTTTGACCCCCTCCCCCCATTGTCACAAAGTGTCACACTTCACCATACCCCCTCCCTTCCCCTTGTCACACGTCACACTATATTACATAAACATATACTTGCAGTTCAGAAACAAAGCACTACGTTATAGATCATATTTCAAATTTTATTTTTAAACTTTAACTGTGCGTTTTAATGATATTTGTGAGCACAACAATAATAATGATTACATGTGTACTTATTTTGTATGAAATAAGATTAAGGTTTACAACAAAAAACCTAATTAATATACAATAGTAATAAAATATTAATGTAAAAGAGCAATTGTAAACAGAACTATTTTGGAATTTCAAATGGAATTTGATATATTTTGCTTTAAATCTTATTTTTACTTTATGAACACAAAATACTCTTAAACAGATTGAATTTCTTTTTAAAAAAACGCCTCATTAAGATCAACCTGTTTGTGCCACTACCAGTCCTACCACACACGTCGTATCTTTTGTTGGACATTTCAAGGGTGTGACAGGGGGAGGTTTGCTTCTAATGGTGAAGAATTTCTGCTGCTACCATATTTTCAGAACCTACACTGAATGCCTGTTTCAAAAAGAAAGGAATATAAGTAAATAAAAAATCAGATGAAAGTTGTTTTAGCCCCTATTAAAAAATACCCTCAAATTCTGGTAATTTCAAAATAACTTCAAAATTTAATCTGCTGATTTAAATGCTTTTATTTTAACCAAAATATGTGATGTCACACTTCTTGTTACCCCCTCCCTTGTTGCGAACTGTCGCAATTTCACGACCCCCCCCTTCCAAGCGTACATCATTTGTGGACGGCCCCAAAGGTAGATTCCTTTTGTCTGGAGATATAAGGAAAATAACATTTCATCCTCTATTTCCCTTAGAATCCTACAGACGGCTCTGAGTAGCTTCAGTTAAAACAACTTGAACAACAGAAAGTTTCTTATTAATATGGGATAATTTCGAAGTCGCCACGAATTGCTTTTCAAGAGTGAGTCTCAACATCTTTGCTCATCCTGCAAGAATGAAAGAGACAGGAAGAGACTGCAAATGATGTGAGCTTCTCAACAAGGAGTAACATCTATAGGTTGGAAGATACCTTACGTTGGGGGGGGGGGG